>JANQBM010000002.1:28196632-28221632 GCA_025594535.1 Erythroxylum domingense
AATATGACGTCACTCATTATGTTATTTATATTAACAAAAAATTTAATATTGGACAATTTTCCCAAAATTAAAAGTTAAGGTACGTTAGTGTGACTTTTTAAATTTTGAGTTAATATCACAAAGTTAAGTAAATTTATTTTTTTATATTAACCCTTGCATGTAAGCAAAACCTTTTTTTAACAAAATTAACTACATTTTACGTAAAAAAGGAATAAAATACTCTTTTTACCTACAAAATCATTACTATGATGTTGCTAAAATTCTCTGTTATTAGATTACGATCATGTTCAGCATATTTAATTCATATAAGAAGATTTGTAAAATAAGGTTGAAGATCCTCCTACGCAAAATATTTAAAGAAAAGGACGGCTCATCCTTACAGAGAAGCTATTTTTCTTTTGTTCCAAACAAGCACATCTCTAAGGTTTTAAGCTATTGTATAGTATGTATATGTTCCAACAAGATTCACTTATGTCTATGCAATTAATAAGTAGTATACACGTAAACTCTAATTTAATAGATTAATTTTGAATTAAATAAATTTTGAAACGAATTCCAATTTAAAAAACTAACTAAAATGATTCAAAATTTTATTACAAAACGAGGGCGTTCTATCATTTCCTTTCAATCCTCTCTCAACGGTTATTTCTTGGGCAAACAAATGATTATGCAGGCAAATCATCTTTTGTTAATTCAAACTTAGCGTTGTAGACCTTAATATCGAGTTAAGAGTATTTAATTACCTTAATTTTTATATGTAATCTTAATTTTAATTTTAAACTTAATTTTAAATCACTTTCTTGGACTTATCATATGCATGAGTATTATTTTTTTGGTCCTCCTAACAAACTTAATCAAAAGACCTATAAGTTACTAAATCAACGGAAAACATAAAAGAAGCTTGTCTTCTTTGTTGAATCTCATATCATAATGAAGTTTTTGGCTGCTAATGGTCTGAACTCTTAGATTAGAATCTTTGTGATTTCGACACCTGGTGTCACTTGAGATGAGGTGGTATGATAGAGATGGGACCACCAAGTGGGGGAAGCATTTTTGACCTGCAAAGGATTTCGTTGTAGGGTCTTTTGTAGAATCTCAGGAACAATAAGAAAGATTGACGGGCCTTGTCAGTCTTGCAGTTCTTTTTGAAAAATATGGCTAGTGATTAGAGGAAAGAAGGCCATGGAGTCTACAGTTGGCTAATTTTAACTGGCTCACTTGTAGTCACATGGTGCGGTATCAGAGTCGAAGGGAACAAACTTTTATTGATAGGCCTTGGGTAACCGTTAATGCTTCGACATGATGTTATAGTAATCGATGATGCTTCGACGTGATGTTATAGTAATCGATGATGTGAAAGAGATGGACCTCACATTGAGTGGAAAGTCCAAAAGAGATTTACTGATGGCCACATTTTCATAGTAATTGGGTCGGTCAAGGTAAGATACCATAGTTTGAGTGAGTTAAAACATTCCGACACAACAAACGAAAACCTTGAAGATGAGCCTGAGCCATCCTTGGTTATTGGTTTGATAGATGAAGGCTCAAATCGAAGGGAAGAGACTCGTGAGTTACTACGAAAATCATAGAATTCTAATGATTCTTCAAAGTTTAGTGAAGATAGCACCATAGTGACCATTAAACAAATGGTTGGATACCCTGCAATAATTCACATTCCACAATTACTAACAAGCAACATTGAATTATGAGTTAGTAGAAGACCTCACTATAGAAAATTAACAAAAAAAGGTAAAGAAAGGAATAAGAGTAGGTCAACAGTAATAGCCCCTTGTAGGTCATTCAAGTGAAAGGGTTTGAATTATTGGTGATAGAGGACAAGATATGACGTTAAAAGATCGAAGAATGAGTGAGAAAATTTTGAATTTTACCTTCCATAGATAAGAAAATAGAGATGGTGGATCGATTACAAAAGCCTTGTAAAGCCTACGTAGGTAGTACTCTCACACAATTCTCAGCGTTAGCAGGAGAAGATTCGTAAAAGTTGAAGCAGACCTAAAGAAGCCTGAGAAGGTAACATGAACAAACTATAAAAAAACAAATGCTAGTGCTATACCCACATCCATTTATTAATTTAAATCCAATTATAAGGTTTTTAAGCAATCAAGAAATTAGGCATAAATATTAATTGTATTACGAACGCAACATATTTTATGAATGTAAATATTTGAAAAGGTCAAGATAAAGGTCAATAATGGACTATATATGAGTGCAATATGCTACTGAGGTGAATACATCTCAGAAGAAACAAAAAGATGATTTTATGTCACTATGATCCAATTGAGCATATTAAAAACGTGAAATTTGCTATGCAAACTTTTGTTCTCACAATTAATCGAGTAGAACATTAATGTGTAATCGAGAAAGAAGGTCACTTTTATAACATCCAAAGGTTAAAACTGGTATAGTATGAAATTTTATAAGAGAAATATCACAAAAAACACAAAAATCCAGCAATAAATAAGTCCATTAACTCTTTCACATGCAAAAATGGAACAATGAAGATGAGACATCAAGAGTTGGTTTAGACATAGCATAGGAATATAGCTGAGCTCTAAGTTTAAGCTCATGCATTTTTGAGCATGATATAGGTGACTTAATTCTTAATCGTGACTGGCTATATAGGTGACTCCTTCTGCAAAGCTCAGTAGAAAATTTGTCTACCATAAAGTTTTCTACATTTAAATAACAAGAAGTAGATAACCAAAAAATAGAGCGATTGATAAATTATGAGCTAATGTTTCTTCTTTATTTTGAACTCGTGGCTTATGGAACAAAAGGGAAAATGAATCATTATGAAAAACAAAAGACTGAGAAGTAGCAGGAAAAGGGAAAGAAAAAACTTATCTACAAAATTTTGTGGTAGTAATCATATGATAATGGAGGTTTTTGTTAAAATACCAATCACTATGTTATCTCTCCAAAAAAGGTAAGCCTTTAAACTCTTTACAGCCTTCTTCACGTTATCACCTTTAACTCTCAAATGTCGTCCAACACAAGCATCATTGCAAATGTGTCAATTTTTAAATTTTAAATTTTTTATCCTGTAAATTTTAAATTAAAATTTTAAATTAAAATAATAAAAAATGAAAATGTGTCACAGGTGTGACTTAAGTGTCACGCTTGTGACAAAAAACCAATTTTTTATTTTTATTTTTTATTATTTTAAAATTTTTATAAAATTAATGATAGCATGATTAAAATTAAAATTAGTTTAATTTTTATTAGAATAATATTAGTAAAATTAAAAGTAAAATGATAAAATATAAAAAAGGACTCACGGAATGTCATGCCTGTGATTTGTATCACGTCCATGACACTTATATCATAGGCATGACAGTTATATTTAAGCGACTGAATCGCTTAAAATTTAAGCAAAAACTACAAGGTTTTATTAACCGAAGAGTTAATATAGAATAAGTTTAGACAGAGTATCCGTCTGTTCTCTATGCCAACAAGCTATTCTTAAAAGCATCGATGTGTATGAGGTGACAGTTGGGAGACGAGTCCCAGTAGCTTATATAACACCTTGAACAGTCGCAGTAGAGCAACGGAGGATGGTCATTGCCAATCTTCCTACAAACTATGGTCTTTGGAGTGCTATGAGTAGTGGATTTGCGGAGAAGCGATGATGATAATGTTCTGTAATGTTATTATGAAAAGTGTTGCAGGCTGAGGAAGATAAGAGATAAGCCAACACCTCTCTGTCCTCTGGTGACAAGGTGGAAGCAAGAGTGAGGATGGCGATAGGGAGGAAGCATTGAATCTAACATAAAATTTAAACTAATAATAAAGCCAAAATTTTTAAATATATAATAAATAATAATTTAAATTTGTATTAAATCTAACATAAAATTTAAAATAATAATAAAACAAAAATTAATCGTAAAAGTTCAATTATGCTTAAAGAAAGTCAATAGAATGGATTTTAAATTTATTATAACTTTTTTCAACATCCTTTAAACATAATTATTTATAGTTTAAATATTATTTTTTAGCGCATGCTCAAATTATCTTAAGCAAAATTACTTATATATAGTAGCTATTAATTTAATTCATTAAACAAGTTAATGACAAAAATAATAATTAGTTTTTAACAATAATTATTCAAAAATTTTCAGTTAAAGTGCAAAAGAAAATAAAGAAACTAAATTTTGACAAATATTTTTTTTTTAGTGAGATTAAACATATTTAGTATTTTTTGAGGATAAAAATAGTAATTCATTTTTAATAATAATAATAATAATTCAAAAATTAATTAAAATTCAAGAAAATTTAATCTTCTCCACATCAGTATGTGGATAAGATTGTCTTTCTACCTTTGATTGTAGTATACTTCATCTTTACCTTCCATTTAGTTACTTCGAGGGTTGTAGGAGTAACAAGCTTAAGTTTCTCCTCCTTAGTAACACAATGGCCAATCAAGGCATTGAAGTCTCATTCCTCATCCTGTGAATAATATGTCACCACCAGATTACTTTAACTCTGAAGACATTAGTTTATTAAGAGTCTGGTGAATTATGAAGACATTAGGAAGAAGAATGTACTCCTTTACTCCCCCTTCTCCTATATACCTTATGGAAAATAATTCTTTATTCAAGGCACTTGTCTCAACATTAGATTAGACTATGTACCTCTAGGATACATTTCCAAGAAATTACTATGCCATGTCTATTTCTGGAAGTTCACTAAACAGATCGTTAGGTACATATCTCTTAATGATCATCATATATAATCTATCTAACCGATCTTGGGCTTCAAAGACTGCTTTATGAGCTTTTGAGCTTATGGATGTAGGTGGAGATGGTCTATATATCTGTACGGTTATATTAACATCAACTATTTCCACAGCATTCAATACATCCTCCGTTCACTTCATTGTATTGAAACTGGTCAGGGTTTCAATGATGACACTGATTTTATTGACCAAAAAGGCGACTTTATAGTAACTTTAATTAGATCAGCACAAATGTAGGATAATAGCGATACAGAAATCCTTTAAACAATATCTTTCCTGAAAATCTGAACTATTATGAAATACCTTTGGGCTCAATACATAATATAAACAATTAGACTTTTACATAAAAAGCGATCAGAGTAAAAACCATCAAAACTCTCACGACACTATCACTTTTGGGTAAATAGAGCATTTAAGCAATAGCTTTCCTCCATATAATGCCCTTATGAACATCTCAAAAGGTTATGTAAGACCAACAACTTTGGGCAGGATAACCAAACATAAAGCTAGAGACATCCTCCAACATGTAAATAGAATAATCCAACATATTGACTTGAAAGGCCACTTTGGTGACTACATTCTCATCAGTATTCCAGAACGTCCACCAACACAAGGGATATAACTTTATGTTATCCTCACATTCTTTATGAGCATATGGTATATGACAATGTACCTTTAATAAATACAAAAACCCAAATGTATAGTATCATTGTCACGCATCTGTGCTAAAGACATTCTCTGAAAACTTCATTTGAGATTTTTGTAAAAGAAAAATCTCAGTAGAGTGACTATCGTGCATTACTTGATACCGAACTAACCGCTTGAGACACAAGAATCTCATGTATCTCCCTTATGGCAAGTTCGTTGCACAAAAATTCACTCAGAAAAGGCTTCAAAACGTCTTAATCCCTTTTTTCGATTAACAATCATGCGATGTTGAACACTAAATATGAGACTTGAGACACGAAAACTTAAAGTATCTCCTTCATGTGATGTCCAAAGCATGAAAATCCACTCGAAATCGAATTCAAAACACCTTAATTCCTTTTTCTGGAGTTAAACTTTAATTTATTACTAATGTAATAAATCTAGAAAAATGGAAAATTTCACTTCATAAATTTTCCAAACTTGGAAATTGACCCAAAACAACCCAAATCACCCTTATAAGAAATCTGAATTTTTTTTGTACTGTACATCTGTCCATACGGGTTGATGTCGTCCCCGTGTCTACGCTACAAAAGCGCTAGATGTGCCCACCATCATTGGGGCATGCATCGCACGCACCAGACATGCATCTATTTGAAATCATGCCTCGTGTTCATCTACTCCCCGACGGTATTGTTCACTTTTAGGCGCATGGTGACGCAACCCTCGCTAAAAAATGGCAATTTTTGGCCACTTTTGGGTTCTTTTACTGTCTTCTTAGGCTCGTTTTCAACTCGTTTCTCAAGGCTAAACATATGTATACTACTTTCATGCAGTAAAAAACAAGAAAAAACTAAGAAACGGAAGTTAACTCTTCGAAAGCCTTATGGAAAGAAAAACCAAAAAGTCTCCATTTTTAACCACCCAATCACATCACCACCCTGATACCACGTGTAATACGTAACGATACCTTAGCTATGTATCCTAGATCGAACCTAAAAGGGAAAAAAAGAAGAAATACAGAAAATAACTGATTTCGGTTTTAAAACTTCAAACGAGCTTTTCGAAGCTGAAATGATCCTAAATCTACTACCATCTTTAAGGGAATCCATCACCAAGATGTGGGCTAGGTCTTTCTACAGTTTTCTCAATACGTATGCTCTCTTAACAGGTCAGAGATTCTTTATGCTTATGATTGATATGAGCAACTGCAGGAGACCTTAACCTATTTATATAGCTTCAATATCAGGTTTTCCCATCACGAGGCTTATATGGGTCAGGTCCACACTAAAAGGGATCCATTTTTTACCTGAACTTTGACCCATTGATTTAGATCATTTATTGGGCGACTTTATTATCTTTGTTTGGATCAAATTATATAACTTAACTGATAATTTATTAAAAAATCAAATTATAATTAATAATTTTCCACTGTATGGAAAATTGACAAAATTGCCCTGAGGGCTAAAAATGTCATTCTCCCTTAGCTGTATCCAGAATCCACAAACAAAATCCCCAATCACAATAGCCACAAAATATACCCATCGAGCCTTCTCCAAGACTTGTGCAATACCAACACAGAAAACCACAAACAAACATTTTCAAGCTACCAATTTGAAGCCCCACGACAACATTATGTGCTTATTCCCTCACCAGAAATCACAATAGCATAGTATGTTTGGTATTTTAGGGGTTTCTCATTCGGCGGTCACAAACCTTATTTTAAGAACTCTAGATGAATTATAGGGTTCATTGTTTTTTAGGTTTCAATTGTCCAATTATAATTTATATTGCATTTTAAGATTTTAAAGGCTTTAATCTGAACTTTTCATATTATTTAGGATTTAAAATAATTTCAAGAGTCAAAGATTGATAAAAAGTGTTGGTTAAGTAGGGGAGTTTGTAGTTCTCTCATACGTAATTTTCTTCTGTTAAACAAATTAACCGACTTTTCTATATCTATTTTTTATCTTGACTTTCTTAAATGGTCTAGTTACATTTGTTCTTCCCAACTTCACTATCCATAGCACTTACAATAAATGTTGAACTATTGCCATAATTTTAATTAATCAATAAATTATATTTTAATTATATTATTAATTAATTATATTTTATATATGTGTTAACTATATTTTTACCAATCAATCAATTTACTATATTTTAGTTAGCCAATCAATAAATATTATTTGAATTAATTAATTATATTTTTATTATTTAAAAGCTATAATAATTTTAAAAATTTTAATATATAAAATAATTATGAAGTAAAACATATTAAAGAATGCACAAAATTTTAAAGGTGTTTTGATATTATTAGTTTGTTAAATAATAAATTTTATAAGTAGTAAAAATACAATATATGACATATTGTAGTAGGTAATGACAACAACAGTAACACTCAGTAGGAGTCCTACTGAAGTGCGAGATTTTGAGAGATCTAGTAGTATACATTTTTATCCCTACCTGATAGAGAGGTTGTTTCTGATGATTATAGTAGCCATTTATCAAAAATACTAATCTAAAGTAACTCATTATGTTATTTATATTAACAAAAAATTTATTATTGGACAATTTTCCTAAAAATTAAAAGTTAGGGTACTTTAGCATCACTTTTTAAATTTGAATTAATATTAAAAAATTAAGTGAATTTTATTTTTATATTAACCCTTGCTAAGTAAACCTTTTTTAACAAAATTAACAACATTTTATGTAAAAAAGGAATAAAATATTATTTTTACCTACAAAATCATTACTATGATGTTGTTGAAATTCTCCCTTATTAGATTACAATCATGCTCAACAGATTTAATCCACAGAAGAAGATTTATAAAATAAGGTCGAAGATCCTCCTGCGTAGAATATTTAAAGAAAAGGACGACTATTCCTTAAGGAGAAGCTATTTTTCTTTTGGTCCAAACAAGCACATCTCTTTTTAAGTTATTAGATAGCATATATATGTTCCAACAAGATTCACTTATGTCTACATAATTAATAAACAATATGTACGTAAACTCGAACTTAACAGAATAATGTTGAATTAAATAAAATTTGAAATGAATTCCATTTTAAAAAACTAACTGAAAGATTCGAAATTTTATTACAAAATGAGGGCATTCTATCATTTCCTTTCAATCCTCTCTCAATGGTTGTTTCTTTGACAAACAAATGATTGTGTAGGCAAATCATCTTCTATTAATTCAAACTTAGCATTGTAGGCCTTAATTTCGAGTGAAGAGTATTTAGTTACCTCAATTTTTATGTGTAATCGTAATTTTAATTTCAAACTTAATTTTAAATCACTTTTTGCTACTTGTCATATGTATGAGTACTTTTACTCTTCCTAGCAAACTTAATCAATAGACCTGTAAGTTACTAAATCAGTGGAAAACATAAAAGAAGTTTTTCTTCTTTGTTGAATCTCAAATCATAATGAAGTTTTTGGTTGCTAATAGTCTAAACTCTTGGACTAGAACCCTTGTGATATCGACACCTGGTGTTGCTTGAGATGAGGTGGTACGATAGAGATGAGACCACCAAGTGGGGGATGCATCTTTGACCTGTAAAGGATTTCGTTATAGGGCCTTTTGTAGAATCTCAGGAACAAGAAGAAAGACTGACGAGCCTTGTTAGTCTTGCAATTCTTTTTAAAAAACATGGCTAGTGATCGGAGGAAAGAAGGCCATGGAATTTGCAGTTGGCTAATTTTAACTACCTTACTTGTGGTCACAAGGTGCGGCATCAGAGTCTAGGGGAACAAACTTTTGATGATAAGACTTGTGAAACCGTTGATGCTTTGACGTGATGTTGTAGCAATCGATGATGCTTCGATATGATGTTTTAGCAATCAATGATGTGAAAGAGGTAGACCTTGCATTGAGTAGAGAGCCCAAAGGAGATTTACTGGTGGCCTGCATTTTTATAACAATCGGGTCGGTCAAGTTAAGGTACCATAGTTTGAGTGAGTTAAACGTTCCAACACAAAAAATGAAAACCTTGAAGATGAGCATGAGTCATCCTTGGTTGTTGGTTTAATCGATGAAGGCTCAAATATGAGGGAAGAGACTCGTGAGTTTTTGTGAAAATCATAGAATTGTAATGATTCTTCGAAGTCTAGTGAAGATAGCACTATTGTGACCGTCGATAGCTCAACAAATGCTTGGATACCCTATAATAATTCATATTCCACAATTATTAAGCAAGCAACATTTGCCTTATGAGTTAGTAGAAGACCTCACTATAGAAAATTAACAAAAAAAGGTAAAGAAAGGAATGAGAGTAGGTCAACAGTAATAGTCTCTTGTAGGTCCTACAAGTGAAAGAGTTTGAGTTATTTGTTTTAGAGAATAAGACATGACATTAAAAGATCGAAGAATTAATGAGATAAATTTGAATTTTACCTTCCATAGATAAGAAAATAGAGATGGTGGGTCGATTACAAAAGCCTTGTAAAGCCTGCATAGGTAGTACTCTCACACAATTCTCAGCATTAGCAGGAGAAGATTCATAAAAGTTGAAGTAGACCTAAAGAAGCCTGAGAAGGTAAGATGAACAAACTATAAGAAAAAAAAATGCTAATGCTACACCCACACCCATTTATTAATTTAAATCCAATTATAAGGTTTTCAAGAAATTAAGAAATTAGGCAATAATATTAATTATATTATGGACACAACATATTTTATGAATGTAAAGATTTGAAAAGGTCAATAATGGACTATAAATTAGTGCAATATGCTACTGAGTTGAATACAGCTTTAGACGAAGCAAAAAGATGATTTTACATCACTATGATCCAATTGAGCATATTAAAAATGTGAAATTGCTATGCAAACTATTGTTCTAACAATTCATTAAGTAGAACATTTATATGTAAATCAAGCAAGAAGGTCACTTTTATAACATCCAAAGGTTAAAATTGGTACAGTATGAAATTTTGTAAGAGAAATATCATAAAAAACATAAAAATCCAGCAATAAATAAGTCCATTAATTCTTTCACTCGCAATAATGGAACAATGAAGACGTGACATCAAGAAGTATTTCAGACATATCATCGGAATATAACCAAGCTACGAGTTTAAGCTCATGCATTTTTTAGCAAAAAGTGTTAGATATCCTAAATTTTTATAAATTATTAACAAAAATTTGGAAGAAATGGACATACTTGCATCAGAGACTTGTAGGAATTGTTCATCATTGCTTGGTATGGTTAAAACAACAACCTCCAAAGTAAACAAGCTTGTAAATCTGCAGAAAATAAAGTGAAAGATAGAATTTTGATATAATGAATTAAGAAGCAAAAAGAATTGGAAATGGAGGTAGGATCTAAAAGTTAATAAAGTCACTAGCAGCTTTTGTGAATGGAACATCCGATAGTCTTGTTTAATATGAAAATCTATAACCGATGTGGATAAAGGAATAGTAAAGCCTTTGAAGAAGTATATATGTAACAAATGCAAAGTACTGTTTCTTTTTTTCCTTTAGTTAGAAAAAATGAAGAGAGTGATATAGAAGGGAAACGGTGGATTAAAAAGTAACCAAAATAGATTTTGATTCTTCATCGCGAATGCTATATAGGTGACTCCTGCAAAGCTCAGTAGAAAATTTGCCTGTCATAAAGTTTTCTGCATTTTAAAAATAAGAATTAGACAAAAAAAAGCAGCCAAAAAATAGAGAGATTGATAAATTATGAGCTAATGTTTGTTCTTTATTTTGAACTCCTGGTTAATGGAATAAAAAGAAAAATGAATGATTATAAAAAACAAAAGAATAAGAAGTAGCTGGAAAAGGGTAAGAAAAAACTTGTCTACAAAATTTTATGATATTAATCATATGATAATGGAGGTTTTTGTTACAATACCAATCACTATGTTATCTCTCCAAAAAAGGCAAGCCTTTAAACTCTTTGCATCCTTCTTCACGTTATCACCTTTAGCTGTCAAAAACCATCCAACATAAGCATCATTGCAAAATATCTCCTATGATTAGGTAGAACATAACGTTAATGGCAATAGCTATTCCCTCTAGTAATAATATAATATTGAAGATAGAGACAATAGAAACATGATAGGCTTTTATCTGAAATTGAACATTTGGATTGCAAATAAAAAACTTGACATCAAACATTAAATTGAAAAGGAAGTATTCATAATTATGATGGAGAAATGAGGCAAAAATATAGAAAACTTTAAACTTGACCTATGAACAAAAATTAACAATGAAAATAAACAAAACCCCCACCTGCTTCAATGAGACAGGAGTTGGTTTTCTTAGAAGCTCCAACACAACTTCATTTTTCTCGTTGAGTCGATTACATGTTTATTTCTTGCCCATTCCAAAAAAAAAAGAAGTAATATCAAGGGAAAGAAAGAAGGGAAGATAAGTTGAAAATCTTCTACTTCACGTAACAATTGAAAACACGGGGAAATAATATAGTTTAACATTTATGCCATGAATATGATGTCAAATTTTGACATTTTGGCTTATTTTAAAGAGTTTTGGAGAGGATGAATCGATATATATTTCTCCATTTTCATATCAGAAACAAATAGGGACAAAGAATAGAAAATAAACACACCTATCGATGGCTGATGTGGAACAAATATCCCTCTTAAAATATCAAGAAAACTAACAATATTAATTTTCTATACTTTTAAGAATCAACATGAATCTGGTATTGCTAAAACAATAATATTAGCAAAAACTAACTAGAGTGTAGGGGCAACAAAAATATTAGCACAAAGTAGCTAAAGTGTAGGGATGATCCAACTGTGTAAGTTGTGAATGATTTCAAATAGGGCAGACGATGATGATGATGAAGGAGGTGTCGGGGCAGATGTTAGGACATTAACAGGATTTGATCAACAGTGTAACCGCAGTTGAAATTACAGAGGAAATAATGTCCTGGTCTTGAATTCAGAGTGATTGGAGCAGGGTTTGTGGAACCAATAAAATAGGAACCTTGCTAACTTGAACAACATCATGAAACCCATTTGTAAAATTGAACGGTGGACATTGAACAATCAAGAAATTTTTTTTCAGTAATAGGAATTTTATGCATTGATAAGACCTTTATGCAATAGCTATACATCGTAAACTTACAGAAGCCATATATGCTATAGATTTCTTAAAAAAGGACAGCTACAACCAAAGGCCAGTTTTAATAAAAGGAAACATCTGACAGTTCCCATCACAAAAGGTAAACATTCTCACAAAAGGTAAACATTCACAGGGAGGAAGGATTGAATCTCACATAAAACTTAAAATAATAAGAAAACAAAATTTTTTAATATATAATAATAAATAATAATTTAAATTTAGATTGAACCTAACATAAAATTTAAAATAATAATTAAATAAAAATTAATCGTAAAAGTTCAATTATGCTTAAAAAAGTCAATAGAAAGGATTTTAAATTTATTATAACTTTTTTGTACGTACTTTAATAATAATTCTTTATAGTTTAAATATTATTTTTTAGGGCATGCCTAAATTATCTTAAGCAAAATTACTTATATATAGTAACAAGTAAATCAATTTATTAAACAAGTTAATGATAAAAATAATAATTAGTTTTTAACAATAATTATTCAAAAAATTTCAATTAAAGTACAAGAGAAAATAAAGAACCTAAATTTTGACAAATATAATTTTTAGTGAAATTAATCATATTTAGTATTTTTTTGAGGATAAAAATAGTAATTCATTTTTTAATAATAATCCTAATTCAAAAACTTAATTAAAATTTAAGAAAATTTAATCTTCTCTATATCAGCATGTGGATAAGATTGTCGTTCTACCTTTGATTTTAGCACACTTCATCTTTGCCTTCCATTTAGTTACTTCGAGGGCTGTAGGAGTAATAAACCTGAGTTTCTCCTCCTCAACAACGCAATGGGCAATCAAGGCATTAAAGTCTCATTCCTCATCCTGTGAATAATATGTCATCACCAGATTACTTAACTCTGAAGAGAGTGCATTCAGAGTCTGGTGAATTATAAAGACATTAGGAAGAGGAATGTACTACTTTACTCCCCCTTCTCCCGTATACCTTATGGGGAATAATTCTTTATTCAAGGCACTTATCTCAACACTAGATGAGAATATGTACCTCTAGAAGACATTTTCAAGAAATTACTATGCTATGTCTATTTTTGGAAGTTCACTAAGCAGATGGTTAGGTATGGATCTCTTAATGGTAGTCAGAAATAATCTACTAGACCAATCCTGAGCTTTATCAGATGCTTTATGAGCTTTTGACCTTATGGATGTAGGTGGAGATGGCTTATATATCTGTATGGGCACATTAACATCAACTATTTCTATGGCATTCGATACATCCTGTGTCCACTTCTTTGTATTGAAACTGGTTAGGGTTTCAATGATGACGCTGATTTTATTGACCGAAAAAGTGACTTTGTAGTGACTTTAATTAGATCAACAAAAATATAGGATAATAGCGATACTGAAATCCATTAAACAATATATGTCCTAAAAATCCAATCACACATATTATGAAATACCTTTGGGCTGTATACATAATATATGCAATTAGACTTCCACGTAAAAAACAATCAGAGTATAAACCATCAACTCCCACGACACTACCACCTTTAGGTAAATAGATCGTTTAAGCAATAGTTTCCCTACATCTAATGCCTTTATAATCATCTCAAACTGTTATGTAAGGCCAACACCTTTGGGCAGGATAACCAAACTAAAAGCCAGAGACATCCTTTAAGATGTAAATAGATCAATCCAAAATACTGACTTAAAAGGCCACTTTGGTGACTACATTCTCATCAGTATTCCAGAAAGTCCATTAACACAAGGGATACAACTTTATGTTATCCTCACATTCTTTATGAGCATATGGTATATGACAATGTACCTTTAATAAATGCAAAAACCCAAATGTACAGTATCATTGTCACTCACCTGTGCTAAAGACATTCTCTGAAAAATTCATTTAAGATTTTTGTAAAAGAAAAATCTCAGTAGAGTGAATATTGTGCATTACTTGATATCGAACTGACTGCCCGAGACATAAGAATCTCATGCATCTCCCTTACAGCAAGTTCATTGCACAAAAATTCACTCAAAAATGGTTTCAGAATGTCTGAATCCTTTTTTTCGATTAACTATCATGCGATCCCAAACATTAAATATGACATTTGAGGCATGAAAACTTGAAGTATCTCTCTCATATGATATTCAAAGCATGAAAATTGACTCGAAATTGAATTCAAAACACCTTAATTCCTTTTTCTAGTGTTAAATTTTAATTTATTACTAATGTAATAAATCTAGAAAAATGAAAATTTCACTTCATAAATTTCGCAGACTTGGAAACTGACCTAAAACACCCTGGGTCACCCATATAGGAAATCTAATTTTTTTTGGTATTGTACATCAGTCCATACAGGCTGACGTCACCCTAGCGTCAGCCATGCGTCTGTACGATAAATGTGCCAGACGTACCCACCATCGTTGGGGCATGCATCACACACACCAGACATGCGTCTGTCTGAAATCATGTCACGTGTCGATGCGTGCACATCTGCTCCTTGACGGTACTATTCACAGTCAGGAGCATAGTGACGCATCCCTCGCCAAAAAATGGCAATTTTTGGCAAGCTTTGGGTCCTTTTTCTGACTTCCCCAGCTCATTTTTAACCCATTTCTCAAGGCTAAACATATGTATACTACTTTCATGCAGTAAAAATCAAGAAAAAACTAAGAAATGGAAGTTAACTCTTCGAAAACCTTATGGAGAGAAAAACCAAAAAATCTCCATTTTCAACCAACCGATCACACCACCACTCTGATAACACGTGTAATACGTAACGATATCTTAGTTACGTACCCCAGATCGAACTTGAAAGGGAAAAAATGAAGAAATGCGAAAAATATCTCATTTTGGTTTTAAAACATCGAACGAGTTTTTCGAAGCTGGAACGATCCCGAATCTACCGCCGTCTTTACAGGAATCCATCATCGAGACGCGGGCTAGGTCTTTCGACAATTTTCTCAATCGTAAGCTCTCATAACAGGTCAGAGATTCTTTATCTTTACAATTGATATGAGCAACTACAGGAGACCTTAACCTATTTATATAGCTTCCATATCGAGTTTTCCTAACACAAGGCCGATAAAGACCAGGTCCACACTAAAAGGGATCCATTTTCCACCCATACTTCGACCCATTGATTTAGATCATTTATTGGGCCACTTTATTATCTTTATCTGGATCAAATTACGTAACTTAACTAATAATTTATTTAAAAACTAAATTACAATTAATAACTATCCACTGTATAGAAAATTCATAAAATTGCCCTTAGGGGCAAAAATGTCATCCTCTTTTAGCTATATCCAAAATCCACAAAAAAAATCTCCAATCACAATAGCCAAAAAATATACCCATCGAGCCTTCTTAAAGACTCTTGCAATACCAACACACAAAACTGCAAACAAACATTTTCAAGCTACCAATTTGAAGCCCCATAACAACAGCATGTACTTATTCCCTCACCAGAAATCACAATAGCATAATATGTTGGATCTTTTAGGGGTTTCTCATTCGACAGTCACAAACCTTATTTTAAGGACTCTAGATGAATTATAAGGCTCATTGTTTTATGGGTTTCAATTATCTAACTACAATTATATTGTATTTTAAGATTTTAAAAGCTTTAATCTAAACTTTTTATATTGTTTAGGGTTTAAAACAATTTCAAATTCAATTCCATAAAATCAATAACAATAAGACAATATAATTAAATTATAAAATTAAAAATTGGCTCTGATACCATTATTAAAAAACTAGGTTGGGATTCAATCCTAACCACGACGGAATAATTATGAAACATTTTTGTATTTTTTATTTTTAGAAAACCAAGATCTCTTTAATTTTATAAAATGATTAACATAAATCATAATGAAGCGGAAACTTAATTTGACCTTATTCTGAAGCATGACGTTTGTCTTATCGTATCCCTCAAATTGTTTCCGAAATCGATCTGTCTCAACCACCGTAGCCGCACAAATGTCTACCCTTTAACGATATCCACAGAATGGATTGAGAGAACTCTGTAACTCTTACAAAGAGGGTTAAACAAGAAGTGTTAGCTCTATTAGAACTTAAACCTATTTATAATAGGTTTTGGACATTTTAGTAATTTAATTGAAATTAAATTATAATTTCAATTAAAATTTAATTAAAATTACAAATAATTCCAAGAAAATTAAATACCAGTTATGCCTAAATTAGATCAATATTTATATTGATCCTTATTTATCAAATACCTCACATTTAACTATAAAGTTACTAAAACTTTACAATCAAGTCCAATTGATTAAAATAACTTTACTCTCTTCAACTCGTTTTATATGTAAGAACCATTAGGTTCCCAAATATGATGGGAATGATTATAAATTATAATTTTAATTGATAATTAGAATTTAAAACTCCTTTTAATTTATCTTTAATTCATTAATTAAATAATTTATAATCATAAATCAAGATTGGCATCTAGCAATGCATCATAACCACCCAAATATTTAGGAATGTCAAAGTAGTTTTGACTAATCTTTTCATGCATGATTTTTTCATATAATTCAATTCTTTCTTCATACAATGCTCCGATTAGACATAGAGTATGAAATTAATATCTACTTTATTTTGAGTCCAATCATATTAGTTATGCCATTAGTCATTAATTCAATTAATGAAATTTGTAAACTATTTACAAATCATCATTCCTCCTTAGTCTAAGATTTCCCAAATCAATATTAGTCGAGAACAACAAAACATTCTCACTAATTACTTAAGGGTGATGAATCTTATTTTGATAACGCAGTTACCTCCATATAGCTTATGCTACATCTAATTACTACCGATTAAACAACCCATGATTAAATAGGTCATAAGTAGTGTTAGAATATAGTAATCCTTATACAAGATAACTTTGGTGACCTCAAGTCAAAGGATCACTTGTACAATAATCACAATTAGAATTTCATAGATATACAAGTATTGCTCTAAATGCCCATTTTGTTGAAATAGACATCTTTATAAGAAAAGTTTATAATCTTAACTACAAAATGTATGTGTGATGGTCTCCATAAGTTTACTTAGTATTCGGGAGGAATCATCAAAATAAAACAAAGTTTACTTCTTACTATAACTCATTGTATTTAGTTATGAAAGGAATACTCTCTAACATTGTATATTTATTTTATCATTCTATATTTAACTATAAGGTAAATCGTAAATTTATTAAGATTTAAAATAAATAATTCAATGGTGGAATTTGTGATAAAGCCAATGGAATGGAAAAACATCTTTCTTATTCTTTTTAAAAGAAAATGTCTCATGTTCAAATTTAAATAAATAAAAGAACCATAGATGGCAAGTGGCACATAAGATCAATTATGAAATGTCACCACACCATCCTGTCATATCTCAAATATGACTGTCGCCACACCATCCTATCAAGTCTCAACTTTGACTACACAATATTAAAAATAAAAAAGAATAAATAAAAAAGTATAAATTTATCTCAACTTTATAATAGTAATCAAAATTTTAAAAATTTCAATTTATTATAAAAATAATCAGATATTATGTTTTTTATTAATATCATTAACTTGACTCGTCTTGTCAAATGTTTATACCTTCACGTATTTATTATTTATCTAATTACTTATTAATTATTTTATTAAAATTTAAAACATAAAAAAGTTAATATATTCGTTGCATAAGGCTTTTTGTTTAGCGGAATTTTAAAAAGGGTCATCGATATATGTAGCCTTACTCTTATATTTTTACAAAAAACCTGTTTATACGAAGCAAACAACTTTTAATTTTCTTTTTTTTTGGTAACACATTTGCTTCTATTTTAATACATTTTCTACTTCTTTTTTGGTTAGTCGACAATTGTTGATGGAAAAACAGACTATTAATTTTACGCTCAAAATCACAAGTATACGGGTCATGACTTATAGCAAAAAAAAGATATCGATTTTATAAGGATTGTGCTTAGGCACCACTTAATTTAGGCTGCTCTTTGTTTAAGAAATGATTTTTTATAGATATAAACTAAAATTTTGAATTGAATCAAACAACTAACAATGAATAGATGATAAGCAAAAGTGTAAAAACTTGGAATTCAAGATTTAACAATTAGATATCACTTTTTTTCCTATTTTATATCCTTCTTATCTTGTTAATTAAATTGTGCCTTACCTAAGATGTCCCAATGTATTAACTACCCTCTCTCAAGGTGTAATTAATTATCTCTAACAAAATTAATGGAGATGAATAAGCAATCTACAAAATCAATCCACCAATTCAACTAGTTATAAAGTTATCCTATGGATAATCAATTAATTAGGCAAGATCTTTCTTCTAACTAATCAATTAACTTGATAAATGTAATCCCTCTCTCAGTTCACACCTCCAAACCACCATTGCAGTTGGTTGGATATTCTTCTGCGTTTTCAAGCGTAAGCAACCACCAAACATAGCCACAACCATGTCTTTGGCAGCACCACCGCATGTCTTATTCTGACGATGCTTGCTCTCCTCGCCATCCAATCACGACACCAACAAAACTCATCCTCCTTCAATGATATCCAGAATCCACAAACAAAAACTCCAATTACAATAGCCACAAAATACACCCATCGAGCCTTCTCAAAGACTCATGCAATACCAACATAGAAAACCCCACGACAACATCACGTACTTATTACCTCACCAGAAATCACAATTGCATAATATGTTTGGTCTTTTCATTCGACAGTCACAAACCTTATTTTAAGAACACCAGAATAATTATAGGGTTTATTATTTTCTGGGTTTCAATTATCCAATTACAATTTATATTGTAATTTAAGATTTTAAAAGCTTTAATATGAACTTTTCATATTGTTTAAAGTTTACAACAATTTCAAATTCATTTCCATAAAATTAATAACAATCAGATAATTGAATCAAATTATAAAATTAAAAATTGGCTTTGATACCATTATTGGGAAACTGGGTTGGGATTCAATCTTGACCACGACGGAATAATTATAAAACTTTTTCGTATTTTTTATTTCTAAAAAAAATATCTCTTTAATTTTATAAAATGATTAACATAAATATTAATGAAGTAGAAAATTAATTCGACCTTATTATGAAGGTTGATCTTTGTCTTGTTGTATCCCTCAGACTATTTTCGAAATCGATCTATCTCAACCATCGTAGCAGCACAAATGTCTAACCTTTAATGATATCCATGGAATGGGTTGAGATAACTCTATAACTCTTATAGAGAGGGTTAAGTAAGAAGTGTGAGCTCTATTAGAACTTAATATTATTTATAATATATTTTGGATGTTTTAGTAATTTAATTAGAATTAAATTATAATTTCAATTAAAATTTAATTATAATTGTAAATAATTCTAATTAAATGTCAATTATGCCTAAATTAGATCAATATCTCATATTGATACTTATTTATCAAATATCTCACATTTAATTATAATGTTTCTCAAACTTTACAATCAAGTCCAATTTGAT
Source organism: Erythroxylum domingense (assembly GCA_025594535.1). Taxonomy (NCBI): domain Eukaryota; kingdom Viridiplantae; phylum Streptophyta; class Magnoliopsida; order Malpighiales; family Erythroxylaceae; genus Erythroxylum; species Erythroxylum domingense. The sequence continues at coordinate 28,216,606 of JANQBM010000002.1, forward strand.
TAAAATAACTTTGCTCTCTTCAACCCATTATATATGCATGATCCATTAGGTTCCCAAATATGATGAGAATGATTATAAATTATAATTTTAATTGATAATTACAATTACGTAAATTAAACCTTCTTTTAATTTATCTTTAATTCCCTAATTAAATAATTTATAATCATAAATCAATATTGGCATCTAGCAATGCATCATAACTATCAAAATATTTAGGAATGTCATAGTGTTTTTGACTAATTTTTTGTCATGATTTGTTTGTATAATTCAATCCTTTCATCATACAATGTTTTGATTAGACATAGAGTATGAAATTAATATCTACTTTATCTTGAGTCCAATCATATTAGTTCTCTGCTATTATTCATCGATTCAGTTAATAACATTTGTAAACTATTTACAAATCGTCATTCCACCTTGGCCAAGAATTTCTTGAATCAATATTAATCGAGAACAACAAAATATTCTCACTAATACTTTGGGGTGATTAATCATATTTTGATTACACAACTACCTCCATATAGTTTATGCCACATCCAATGACTACTAATTGAACAACCCATGACTAAATAGGTCATAAGTAGTATCAAAATATAGTAATCCCTATACAAAATAACTTTAGTGACCTTAAGTCGAAGGATCACTTATACAATCATGACAATGAGAATTTCATAGATATACAAGTAATGCTCGAAATGAATTTCTCATATCGGGTCTGTTTAGTGAACTTGTTAATCTCTAACAAACACCGACACGTTTCTTTAAATATCTCCATACTTTAGTCTATGAGATTGACTACTTGCTTTATAAGGAAAAATAAAACATGTGCTAATCTTTTTACTTTTTATTAATGTCCAATCTTAATAGAATAATGACTAAAAGCATTTAGGGATAATACATAAATACAATATGAATCTCATAATTATAATCTCACCATAATTTCAGTGGGAATGTATAATTATCTCATAGACTTTATCATATACATCTAAGCATATACAAGATAAAGAATGTCTTTAAATATTTTCCATTAAACTAAAACCAAGGTAATTGGCTATAAGATATAAACCAACACAAGAAAGAGTTTCTATTTTTAACCTCAAATGCCTTCCTTCTAGCCCTAAATTTTTCTGTCAAAATTATAAATTGGGAATTTTCATTTCATTTTCACTTTGAAAAGGAAGAGAATAACTAAAAAGCTAGAGAGGTAAAGTGGAAAATATGTTTTCCTAGTATTTACAGGATTTTCTTAGCAACAAATTTTCAACACACAACTAGTTATAAGATTAGGATACATTTATGTGATAATCATTGTTTGACAGGTATTTAATCAATAGTCAGCTGTTTCAGTGTTGCATATAGTCAAACAATACTGGTCATTAAAGGGGGATACATTATAGGAAAAAATACAAAAATAAAATATGTTAGAGAAACAAATTTTAAAATAATTGTTAAAGTCAATTCGTTGGCAATGTAACTATAAAAAATCTCAGTCGATTGGGTTTTTACTTATACCACAGCAAATTTGAGAAAATAGTGCAGGTGCCCATTTATTGAAAGAGACATCTTTATAAGAAATGTTTATAATCTTAACTATAAATGTATGTGTGATAGTCTCCATAGGTTTACTTAGTATTCAGGAGGACTCATCATAATAAACCAAAGTTTACTTCTTATTGTAACTCATTGTATTTAGTTAGGAAAAGAATAATCTCTAATAGATTCTTGTTCAAAAACTAATTTTCCAAGTAATATTTACTTTATTATTGTATATTTACTTTATCAAATAGGACCTGTTTGGTAATTAGTTGATTGCATTAGCTTATAGTTGATTCTATCAAGGGTAGATAGCTGATTATATCAGCTGATTTGACTAATGTATAACATCAGCTATTTATTAAAGATGTTCGATAAATTAGCTGTTTAGTATTAGTTGTTTATGCATAAAATGACTTATAAGGGCATGAATTTTAGAAAATTATAAGGACATGAGTATTATATCTTAGTATTTTTTGAATATTTTAGAAGAATTTAGATTTTAGATATTTATCTTTAAAAAACTAAGTTTATAAATCTAATTAAAAATATAAAACATATAGTAATGAAAATTTTGATCAAAATTTAATTTAATTTAATAATTTTTAATTTTTAATTTTTATCTTACAAATTTTATTTAAAAATTAAAATTTAAATAATAAAAAAAGAAAAATGTGGTCATGCCTGTAACATAAACCAATTATTTTGTTTTTTATTTTATCATTTTAATTTTAATTTTTATAAAATCTATAATAGCATAATTAATATTTAAATTTAAATTTAATTTAATTTTTATTAGAATAATATTAGTATAATTAAAAATAAAACATAAAAAACTCATAAAATGTCACGCCTGTGATTTTGTGTCATGCCCATGGCATTTATATCACAGGCGTGATAGTTATATTTAAATAACTGAATCGCTTAAAATTAACCAAAAACTACTAATTGTTTTATTAATCGGAGAGAGTTAATGGCCATGTTTGGTGAATAGCTTTTCAGTTGTTTATTAGCTATTTGACTCAAATGAGTTGTTTAACCCATATTAAAAAATTATTTGGCTGTTTGGTTAGGAGGTGCTTGGATTGGCTAAGTCAACCCAACCTGCTAATTTTTTAGAAGCTCGTCCAATGCAGCGCTATTCATTTATGACGGTGTTGCCCCACTCTCTTTACTCTTTACTCTCTCTCGATCTCATAGAAGAGGCACCAGATGATGCAGAACCTCTTCAGTGATCAGTCCAAAGAAGAGGAAGAAATCGATTCTGAGCATGAATCCAATCCCTGGCCCAATTATGTCTCTGTAACCCCCTATTTCCACCCTCATTCTCGTTTCCCTTCTTTTTTCAGTGTTTGTTCGTGTTCGTGTTCATGTATATGATGTTGTTACTTCATATATGTGTGATTTTAGAGTTTGATTTCTATAGTATTTCGAGGATTTTGGAATGTGGGTATTTCTCTAGGGTTAATTTTTTCGATTTGAGGAGGGAAAGATTAAGCCTTTGATCGATTGTTTTAGAGAATTAGGAAATACTGTGTTAATTGCATTCCTTTTGCTTGGCTGTGATACATTTAACTTGATTGTGTTGTTTTATTTTTGGGGAAATTAATTTTCGGTAGGATTATAAATCTCCTTATCAGGTCTTAACATGCAGTGGGTTAGATGTTCCTTTCTCTTAATTATGATGTTGCTTTCTCTAGGATGAAAGCTAAGGGAGAGCTGAGATATGAGGGTGAGGGTGAAGGGAAAGTAGATGTTGAGGGTGAAGTAGAGGAGTATAAGGATGTTAATTTCGAGAGTGAAGTTGAGATATGGGAGGTAGAACCTAATCCTGGAGAAAGTTAGGGTGAAAGGGAACCAAGTTTACAGGACGTTGATGTTGATGATCACAAAGAACAAAGTGAGGCTAAATACACTAATAGTGAAGAGAAAGAAGAGTTTGGACACTGAGTGGTAACAAGTCGAAGACGTGATGTTATTGAAAGTAGGTCTGAGAGATTTAAGGAATCACATTATGCTAGCCATTAGGATGAGGAGGTTGATGAGGCTAAAAGTCCAAGTTGACTTGTTTCCTTAATACTCTGTTTAAACAAACTATTTTATTCTTGTCCATCTTTTGTAAAAATTATTTCTTCACTACTGCACATTTTACTCTATTTGAGCATGCTAACTTTGCTTGGTTTAAGAATGCGAGTTTCACCAAATCCTCACCTCCAAATTTCTTTCAGATGCCTGATGTTGCTGTTGATTATGACCTATCCAATGGTAAGTGGAGTATCATCCAATAACAAGAAATCCTTCATTTAAAAACAAGAATCTTGTATGGAACAACTTTTTCTACAAGCATTAGTGAGCATATTGAATATACGTTTTTATCTTCGGATTTAAAATCTAAGGCCCCTTTAGAGTAGTCACTACTTTAAAATATATGTTTTTATCTTCAAATTTATTAAAAGGTCAACTAGCCTTTTGTTATCGCTTTCGTTAGCACCCATTGGAGAGATTTGATTTTGATATCGATTTCAAGTTATTTCTTATTCTTTATTAGTACCATGTCTTATCCTGTGGACTACATTATCTACTTGAAGTCCCTAGTTAAGGTTGATGTTTAGCATTGAAAGTTTTGTCTTTGACAGTGCTTGGGGCCTGACACAGGACACTGTTGAGCTCTCAATGTTAAAATAGTAACTATATCTGCAATCATATGGCATGTCCCTTAAAGTATTTTTAGGGGTTAGGCACAGAGTGGCACTATAAATTAAGTTACCTTCAACTTGGACTTTCAAGTATTCTCCATGTGTATGATTGGTTCATGCCATAGATACTTCCTCCTAACTTTGCCGTAAGCCATCTTATGCATATACTTATAGGTAGAACCTAGATTTATTGGTTCTTTGTTGATATGGGATGAGTTATATATACATACATACACACATACATACATGTATGTATGTGTGTATATATATATGTGTTGTGTGTGTGTGTGTGTGTGTGTGTGTGTGTGCATTATTTTATTTTATTTTATCATTTTTCATGAGTGGGATGCTCTTAGTATTTTTATCCAACTTCTTTTAGATTTGGGGTTTAGATGCATTGCACGAGTCAGTGAATCTGCTATTTATGATCCTACACGCCCATTGTTGCTTAATTTAACAACAGATATAATGGAAGAGAATAGATACCTGCAGTGCAAGGAGTCAGCTTTAGAAGTTGCATTTCTTATTAAAATGATGCAATGTTGAGCACATTGTTTCACTTGCACAATACATTAATAGATCTATTGACCTTTTTGCTTAACTGGCTATTTCTACAATGTGAAGATTGTTACTTCTTATTATTCTCTAAAACCTTTTTGTTGAACCGGCTATTTCCACAATGTGAAGATTGTTACTTCTTATTGTTCTCTAACATTTGCAGCATAATTTAGTTGTCAACCAGGATCCTATTAGAAGCTACCTGGCAGATCTGCACAAGTTGGAATTTCTGTTTCTGTT
>JANQBM010000002.1:28224132-28236798 GCA_025594535.1 Erythroxylum domingense
AGCTATGAGTAGTGGACTTGCGGAGAAGTGATGATGATGTTGTTCTATTTTGTTATTATGAACAATGTTGCTAGCTAAGGAAGATAAGAGATAGGCCAACACCTCCCTCTCCTCTGGTGATAAGGTGGTAGCAAGAGTAAGGATGGCGGTAGGGAGGAAGGAGAGATGGTGGAAGATAGGGGGTGGTGAAGGGTGTATGGCCCCTCTATGACATAGCTTCTTCATAGTACTATTGAGCTTACTAATAGTCTGTGATGAAAGATTCTTCAACAGTGAGAATGTGGACTTCGAGAATGTTAGATGACAGAGGAAAGAACGAGTTAGGGCGTTGATTTGTTCTCTATTTGTTATTGAATAGGTTGAACAAAAGTATGAATCTAAGGAGTTATTAAAGAGGAAGAGTTTGAATGGAGATGGAAACATTTCCAAGATTGAATGAAACTATAAGTCGAAAAGATTAAGTTTGTTTGAATATAAACTCTAAACATTCAGAAATCAAAGAAGAAGATAAAGTTACGAGTTTTTCTTACTTACAGTTGAGGGAAAACCGACTGGCTGATTTTTTCTAACATTTATAACCATGAACCAAATCAAAAAGTTGGTCAATTCATATTCTTTTCAGTTGAATTGGTCGGTATGATCTGATTTTTAAATCTTTGGCAATTTCTTGTCATCCAAGAACATATTACAACAATGTTGCTGGAGCGATTAATCTTTAATCGACCCCATCCATTAGGCCTTCTGATAACTTTTATTAAGCTTATTAAGGTGATTATCTTTCCAAATATGTCATGGATCTTTGCTTTCTTTCATGGGTTATCATATTATATTATCAATGTTGCTCTTTTTCTGGCGCGATATTGTTTCTTTTTTATTTGACAGAATCCGAGATATAACTTTTGGAACCAATAGTTCATAGGATGTGCGCCTGAGCTTGAAAAACTATTTGAATTGATTGCTAGTCATGTGTCGACTTAAAATCCATGGGCGAGAGGATAGTCTTCGGTTGGGTTTCCAAAGTAGAAGCAAATGGATTACAGAGAAGAAGAAAATTAAGTTTAATATTTAAAATTTTAATAAAAATAATTAATAGTTAATAATTATTTAAATAAATAGTAGACACATGATAGTTATGTGATAAGTATAAAAATTTCACAAAACTTAATATAGGGTTATTTTCATAACAAATAAAAAATTAGATATTTTAAAGTAATTTTTTAAAGTTTAAAATAATATTACAAATTAATTATTTTTTTAAATACCCTTTAATGAATTTTATATTTCTTGCAAAGATACGAAATCTCCAAGCACATGCTAATGTTGAATTCAAATTAAAAGGCTGCTTCTTATAAGATGATGCAAGACTATGAGTTAATATTTCTTGTAAAGATACGAAATCTCCAAGCACATGCTAATATTGAATTCAAAACGGAAGGCTATTTCTTATAAGAAGATGTAAGACTATGGGCTTGTTTGGTAAAGAGCTGATAAACTCTTTTTTAACTGATTGACTTGTGTCAGCTTGTTGACTTTATGAAAAAGCTATTTGCGTTGTTTGGTTATTAGCTGGTTGGGTTGGCTAATTCAACCCAACCAGTTGATTTTGAAGAATGAGTTAATTAAATTAGATATGCTCTGATCTCGTGTTTCAGTGAGATACATAATAGATGTTATTATTGTTGTTTCAATACTTATAAACTAATTTAACTTTGTTTAAGAAAATTTTTAAGGAACAATTTTTAAAATAACTATATTTTGATTTTTATCAAAATATGGTATTAACTAAAATATTGTTTTGGATGTCAAATAAGTTATAAGGAACATAATCTTATTAAGAAATTAAATAAAAAACCTTCATTTCACCGTTAACATAAGTGTTGGACAAGAAAATTAACTAGAACATATTTTTAATATAATAAATAAAATATTTTAAAATCTGTTGCTATTGAAAATCTTTTTTAATAGTCAAATAGTTTTTAGCATTATTTTATATTAAATAAAAAAATTTTATATTTATAAAATTAATAAAATGGAATATTTCATATCATATGTTTTTAATAAGGATATTAACATATAACTAAATATTCATACAAATTTATATAATTAAGAAATCAATAATCAATTGATTTTTAGTTCATTTTATATTCGATCTTTTCTTCGGTGAGGTATATGAAAGTTAGTTACTTTATTTAGAATTATTGGTTGCACATTTAAAATTATAGATTAAAACAAAATTTTAATTCAAATTCATATCTCTACTTTAAACCTATATATTTTTTACAAATGCAAAATTCAACTTTCTCAATTAATGTTCAATCTTTGTGCTCTATACCATTTGATATTCCTCCTCTTTTTTTTACCAGTGTATCAACTCTTCCCGAGCAATCAAGAACTCCAAGAAGATTAAATCAATGTTTTAAAAATCAAATCAGTTATTTAACTAGTCAAAAATAAGTTTAAGGTTTAAAGGTTGTTAACTACTACAAAACCAATATACAATAAATAAGAAATAAAAATTATAAGAATAAATAAAATAGATTTTAAAATAAAATACTTTATTGAAATAAAAATACACTAACAATGTCTATTAATATATAATAAATGATAATTTAAATTTAGATTGAATCTAACATAGAATTTAAAATAATAATAAAATAAAAATTATTCATAAAAGTTCAATTATGCTTAAAGAAAGTCAATAGAAATGACTTTAAATTTATTATAACTTTTTGCAACATCCTTTAAACATAATTTTTTATAGTTTAAATTTTATTTTTTAGCGCATGCCCAAATTATATTAAGCAAAATTATTTATATATAGTAAATAGTAAATCAATTTATTAAACAAATTAATGATAAAAATAATAATTAGTTTTTAACAATAATTATTTAAAAATTTTCAATTAAAGTATAAGAGAAAATAAAGAACCTAAATTTTGACAAAAATAATTTTTTAGTGAGATTAAACATATTTGGTATTTTTTGAGTATAAAAATAGTAATAAATTTTTAATGATAATAGTAATTAAAAAACTTTAATTAAAAATTGAAAAGATAAACAAAGAATATAAAATTTAAAATATATTTTATTAGTTAGATTGTGTAAGAATCCTGGAAAAAACAATAAATTTATTGAAAAATAAAGATATATGAAATGAGCCTTAAAGTTAATAAAGAATAAAGAAAGAATTATTTTTAGACTCTCGATAAACATTTTTGGTGTTATTCACTCTCTTCATTCTTTTCATCTTCTTCGATTATCATTCATACCAAACTTTTTCTGTGCTATTTATTTATTTTTTTAGATTTTGGTTCTTCAATGTATAAGAAAACCAATCGATTTTGTTGCTTAGTTGGACGGTTTCCTTAAGAAAACCATCGGGCTTATTTTTTCATAAGGGTTATAATTACAAATCAAACAAAAAATAGCCCAGTTCAGTCCGATTTTAAAATTATTGATTAAAACTCAATTTAGTGATAAATTTTTATAAGTATATTTGTAATCAAAATTTGATCATCATTGCCTTTAAAACTATGTTGAACTTGACAAATAAAGTCAACTTATTTAGTGTATAAGGTTTCTGCTTTACAAGTGTCTAAGGAGGGTTATAATATATGCAACTTATTTTTGAATTTTTACAAGGAGGTTAGTTTCGTAATTTGAACATATGATCTTATGATCACAAATGAGAAAGTTTATCGATTTCTCTAAGATTGAATATTGTTGAGCATGACAAATACTGGAATGAATTTGCAAACAACGAAGTAGTATGTTACCGTTACAATTACGCAATGTACAGTGTCCATTTCTCTAGTTTGTTTTTCCTTTCTTTTATTTACACGATCGTTAAAATATTAAAAAGTCTGCTTCTTTTTGTTGACTCTTTTGTATTAAAATACTATTCATTCAAATTTTTTGTGCAGGTTGGGGATCCTTAGTCATCAATTTTACATGAATATGGTTACTAGAAAGTCAAACAATGGTGGCCACAGACTTTAACTGCCCACGTCTTTGTGGTCTATACCAATTGATATTCGTCCTCTTCTTTGGGTGATAGGAAATGGGGTCGCGATCCGATCCTGACAGTAGCGAAATAATTACGAAACTTTTTTGTAATCTTTGATTTCTCAAAAACTAAGATATCTTTAATTCTATAAAATGATTAACACAAATCATAATAAATCTGAAACTTAATTCGTACCTTATTCTGAAGCTTGATAATAATCTTGTCGTATCCCTCGAGCCATTCCCGAAGCCGATCCGTTTTAACCACTGTAGTCGCATAAATGTCTGTCCTCTAATGGTATCCACAGAATGAGTTGAGAGAACTCTGTAACTCTTACAGATATGGTTAAGTAAGAAGTGCTAGCTCCATAGAGCTTAAGTCTATTTATAATAAGATTTGGACGTTTTAGTAATTTAATTGAAATTAAATTCTAATTTTAATTAAACTTTAATTAGAAATAATTCTAATTAAATACCAATTATGCCCATATAAGATTCGATATCTCATATTAATCCTTATTTATTAAATATTTCATATTTCATAATAAAGTTTGTCAAACTTTCCAATCAAGTCTAACTTGATTAAATTAACTTTGCTCTCTTCAACCCATTATATATGTGGGACCTATTAAGTTTCCAAATATGTTGGCATTGATTATAAATTCTAATTCTAATTTATAATTAGAATTAGATAATTTAAAACTCCTTTTGAATTATCTTTAATTCTCTAATTAAATAATTTATAATCATAGATCAAGATTAGCGTCTAGTAACTCATCATAACCACCTAAATATTTAAGAATGTCAAAGTGGTTTTGACTAACCTTTCCATGCATGATTTTTTCATATAATTCAATCCTTTCATCAATTAATGTTCCAATTAGATTCTTTATTTTTGAGTCTAATCATATTAGTTCTCTGTCATTAGCTATTGATTCAATTAATGACATTTGTAAACTATTTACAAAGCATCATTTTATCTTGGCCAAGGATTTTCTGAATCAATACTAATCGAGAATAACAAAACATCCTCCTTAATTACTTTATGAATCCTACCTTGATCACACAACTACCTCCATATAGATCATGCTACGTCCAATGACTACCGATTAAACGACCTATGAGGTTGGGGCGTGGACATAAGGGTCTTTATGACACAATCAATAATTCACTTTATTTTCATTCAGGTCTTACTCTAGTTTCTTTAAGGGTTATTACTTCCTTTTTAGCTCAACATACAAGTCAAAGGATCAGTTATACAATCATCACTATGAGAATTTCGTATATATACAAGTAATGTTCCAGATGGATTTCTTATATTAGGTCTATTCAGGGAAATTGTTCTCTAGCAAGCACCCACACGATTGTTTAAGTGTTTGTATACTTTAGCCTATAAGATCAACTACTTCCTTCATAAGGAAAAATAAAACGTGTGCTAGTCTTTTGACATTATATTAATTCCCAATCTTAATAGAACAATGACTAGGAACATTTAGGAATAATAAATAAATGCAATATGAATCTCATAATTATAATCCCATTATAATTTCATTTACAATGTATAATTATCCCATGGACTTTATCATACATCTAAACATGTACAAAATAAAGAATGCCTTTAAATAATTTGTCACTAAACTATAACTAAAGCAATTAGCTGTAGGGCTTAAACCAATAATCTCCCACTTGTACTAATCCAATTGTTTAAGTATCTCATACCATACCATCATATTTAAATTATTCTACCACTGGGACAATGGCTTAATGAAAGAATTCTACAATAGTCTCTATAGTGAGCACTTACTTAAATCTTACAACTTCCATCTTAATTATCATCATAATTAAGAAAATTTGATTAAACACATTATTGGATCTTTGATGAGATATTAGCTCCTTATGCATGCCCAATGACTCTAATGTTCTACAGTACATTACTATCTTGAACAATGCAAAGAAACTCTATTAAGTTCATTAAAGGACTTGTTGATTCAATTAATCATTTCCATTAAATGAAAATTATATTATGGCTCAATTAACGACCATTGATACATTGCAACCTTTCCAATCCTAAATGATATTTTTCTAAGTAAATAAACCTTAATTAGGATTTACTTCTAAATTTATATCCTTATCATCTTGAACTCAAATATCAACTCAGACATAGAGTAACGGATATCTTTAATACTTCATAAGTATCTAATATCTCAAATACTAAATACCTTTAGTATATTATCTATGTACTTAGAATTAGAATAATTTAATAACATCCAATCTATCTCTATAGATCTAATTCTTAAAATTAAGTTATTACCTTTTCACATCTGACAAGAGTTGTTCTTGGACAATTATGTATTCAACACTTGAAAGTTGGAATTGATGTTCTCTGTGAACAATATGTCTTCACATACTCCAACTGAAGAGGACAACAATACTCCCACCAACCTTCTTGTAGATGTGATAAATTCATAATCGTCTTAAAAACAAACTCTTTGAATTCATCATGAAAGTGAATCTTTCAATATCTCATAGCCTTTTGACTATACATCAAGTGTATCATTAAAGGCACTAGTTCTAATTAGACGTATTGTCATAAGATTTGAACTTTTCAAATTTCATCTTACTCTCATTATTTATCTTGAGAACCATTCTCCTATAAGTATACATTGAATCAAACAATTTATTCAACGAATCTGTAAGATTACATCAAATCTTTTGGATATCTCATAACTTTTTATTATCCAATTTAGTTCTAAACTAAATGGATAATACATGCTTCAGCTAAGCATCGCATCCTTAAATCATTAGCTTTGACTCTTTCAAAGATCTAGCATTTCATATCTAATATGAAATCTTACTAATTGATTTAATCGAAACTATTGAAAGTAAGTTATTGTACTAGGCATCGCTATAGAAAAATAATATTGCATCCTACAATATCTCATATTGTATTTCACTCCTTACATAAATCCATACCTTTATGGAAATTTTTTATGAAGGTATTTACTAGATAATATTATTCCTTATAGATAACCAAAAATATAGAACTTGCCACAAAAATCTCAAAATTTTAGATCATTATTTCATTAAATACTTGTGACTATATCACATAAAGTCATTAGTAATCTAATGAAATATAAGTATTATCCTTTTTATGAATTGTTATTCTATCCAGTACATCATATTTATAAAATGTAACAATTCAATACCATCATCATCCTTTCCCCAAAGGTTGATTTGGTTATTCTTCAACTTTACAAGTTTCATAAGTTCCTTCATGTCCTAGTATGTAACTTTATGATTCTCATTATGTTGATTTAGCCAATATGGCATTAAAGGATAATCTCGGTTATCCAACCTTTTATTATTGCCATTTATTTTAAGCATAAGTCTCCTTTAATCCAACACATACAAACTCTTTGTATAAAATTGGATCAACTACTTTTACTTAACAATCTATTGCTAACCATGTATTGCATATTACATTAATGTTGAATATAAATTTAGTATTAAATATTTATAAGCATGAATTAGAAATACATATGATCTTTATCATATCATATTTAGGCAAGAAAAATCATGCAATCGTTTTCTTATAATGACAACTATTATCATACTATAGATAAGCCTTTAGTTATAGTCCACAATTATGCGTTTAGTATGTTAAATTAAGTGAAACAATTTCATCAAGTTATTATACCTTTTAACTCCTGTCCATTCGACCTCTTGCATATTGTTATCATAGTGTTGATATATGTCTTATATGTAATTGTCATAAAAGTTTACAAGGCATTAGTCAACTCAAAATGTTAATACATTTTGACATCTATATGATTTTGACATATCTCCACAATTTTGTCTCGATATCCTTAATAGGGATTATAATAAAATTTCATAATGGGCACTCATATTCTATCTAACTTTGATAACTCTTCTCAAACATAATAATTGTCTAAGAAATTTAGTTCACTAACGTAGCATCAACTATACTAAACAAGGTAAATTTCACTCATATCAAAATAAATGTAAGAAAGCAAGTAATCAATTATATATCATGACTACCAAATTAGATAAAGACTTTAATCATGTATTTGGTTACTCCCACTATTTTATTTGAAATAATAGCCCTCACTACTTTCGGAAAGATTACTCTAATCTTTCTAGCAGGCTAAGATCCCATTCAAGTATAGTTGATCTTGAGTTTGCTCATCAAACCAACTACACCCAAATCAGGTAGATAAGAACTTTATCAATCACATCTTATATGACTCCTAGATCCGTTAGGTGACCACTCTTATCAAAACATATCCTATACGTTATTCCTAACCCTGCCTCTCAATTCGTGTGATCATGAGTTTGCTCATGCAAATCACACAAATTTAGTTAAGTAGAACCCATTGTCATACGACTAAACAAGTTCAAGTTAAAGCAGCCTTGAGTTTACTCAACAAGCCAACTATAAATAAAATTTTGGTTTATTCTTATAACAATGGAAGGCAATAATCACGTTCTCAACGTGTACTTAAAATTTTAACAAAGGATTTAATTCCATTTGTCTCATCAAACACAAATTGTGTATGTAAAATATCACACATATAAAACATACAATTTATCATGCATCTAATATATATATTAACCATATAAATAAAATATGCAATTTATGCACTCATAATCAAATTACATGTGTAAAATATCAAGCATCGTTTGATTCTAGTTATTGATCTTTATAATCTAAAATAACATTTCCAAACTCCTTGGAAAAATTAAAATAGATTAAAACCATTGATTCTTAAATAAATTAAATTCCTATTCCAAATAGAAATTTAAATTGAGTTGAAAACAATTTTCAAATCCAATTGGAAACTATTTTCAATTTATCTTAACTCCTTTAACAAAATTTATTTTTTTTAATAAATTATTCTTCTTTCTTATTATAATTTAGAAAAGCTCCTTTTCAAAATTATATAAGTAACCCTTTCTAATCTAATTAGAAATTTCTATTTCTAATATCATTAGAAATTACTATTTCCATAATTAGAAAACTATTTTCCAATGTTAAAAAGGAAAATACTTTCAAAATTAAATAAAACACTTTTAAATTTAATTAAGAAATTCTTTGTATATTATTTATTTGGAGATTTATTTCTTAATTAATTAGAAAATCTTTCTTTAATAAGTTAGAAAACTATTTTAAAAATATTAAAGAAAGCACAATTTTCTTAATTAATAAAGTTGAACACTTTTCAGAATTTAATCAAGAAAAATACTTTTCTAAAAATCAAGAAACTTATTATTCATAAATAAAGAAAAAATTTCTAAATAAATTAAATAATAATTTTCTAAATAAATAAAATCATAAATTTAATTTATTTCAATAAAATTGAAACAATTAAACTTAATTAAGAAACATTTTTATAATTACTTAAGAAAACTATTTTCTTAATTTTAAGGGGTCTAATTAATTAATTTCAATTTAATTGAAACCAATTAATCCTTATTTTAGAAACTAACTTTGTAATTAGTAATTAGGAATCAATTTAATTATTAATCTTAATCATATTAAGAAAAATAATTACTTTAATTTTGAAATTAAGATCTCATGTTAATTAATGTAATCTCATTATAATTATAATTTCTAACATAATCAATTATGAAAGAAATTATTTAAAATCTTAGCTTGATTCTAATTATTGATTTGATAAATAATTTAATTTAATAATTCAACTTTTGAAGACTTAAACTAAATTTCAAAAAAGTTCCTAATAAAATTTACCCTAAATCAATTTTCAACAATTGGAAAAACACTTTTCCAATTTTATTAGAAGTGTAAACTTAATGGAAATTAATGTTTTTAAAACATTAAAATCAAATAAATTAAGAGAAAAGACTGTTCGGAAAAATGTTGAGGAGGTCTATGAAGATGATGTCAAAACCTCTTAACAGAGAAGATGCTGCCCCATCTTCTTTACATGTTCCCTGTTTAGCTTCTGAAATTAGGGTGCGAATGCCCATTTTTCTGCAGCTACCAGGTAATAATCTATTCGCTCACATCACTAGCCTCTCCCTTTCATCTCTTCTGTCTCACACCGTTACCTACTTCTGTGCTCTATCTGCTCATTGCGTTTTCTGCTGCGAAATGGGCTTGAATCACCCTTACCCAGTGACGTGGCCACTGGTTCACTACTAACGTCACCAACTAGCGGTGATACCACGCTATTGGTTCAACAGCTAAACCAACGACTACGGTTAGCCGCTGGTTTTAACCCATGTTTGAAAACTTAAAAACCTGACTCTGATACCACTGATGGGAAACCGGGTCAAGATTCGATCCCGACCGTAGGGGAATAATTACAAAATATTTTCCCAATCTTTGATTTCCCGAAAACTAAGATCTCTTTAATTATATAAAATGATTAACAGAAATCATATTAAAGCGGAAACTTAATTCGTAACTTATTTCGAAGGTTTATAATAATCTTGTCGTATCTCTCAAACCATTCCTGAAACCGATCCATTTTAACCACTGTAGCTGCACAAATGTCCAGCCTCTAACGATACTCACAGAATGAGTTAAGTGAACTCTGTAACTCTTACATAGAGGGCTACATAAGAAGTGCTAGCTTAATAAAGCTTAAGACTATTTATAATAAGCTTTAGGCGTTTTAGTAATTTAATTGAAAGTAAATTCTAATTTCGATTAAACTTTAATTAGAATTACAAATAATTCTAACTAAATACCAATTATGCCCATATAAGAGTCAATATCTCATATTGATCCTTATTTATTAAATATCTCATATTTAATTATAAAGTTTCTCAAACTTTAAAATTGAGTCCAACTTGATTAAATTAACTTTGCTCTCTTCAACCCATTTTATATATGAGACCCATTAGGCTTCCAAATATGTTGGCAATGATCATAAATTCTAATTCTAATTCACAATTAGAATTAGATAAATTAAAACTTTTTTTAATTTATCTTTAACTTTCCAATTAAACAATTTATAATCATAGATCAAGATTGGCATCTAGTAACCCATCATGACCACCCAAATATTAAGGAATGTCATAGTGGTTTTGAGTAACCTTTCTGTGCATGATTTTTTTGTATAATTCACTCCTTTCATCAATCAATGTTCTAATTAGACACAGAGCATAGAATTAATATCTACTCTATTTTTGAGTCTAATCATATTAGTTCTTTGCTATTAGCTATCAATTCAATTAATTACGTTTATAAACTATTTACAAAGCATCATTTCACATTGGCTAAGGATTTCCTGAATCAATACTAATCGAGAACAACCTATGATTAAATAAATCATAAGTAGTATCAAAACATAGTAATCCCCATACAAGATAACTTTGATGACCTCAAGTCAAAGGATAATTTATACAATCATCACTATGAGAATTCCATAGATATACTAGTAATGTTCTAAATGGATTTCTTATATCTAGTATGTTCAATGAACTTGTTCTTTAGCAAGCACCCACATATTTGTTTAAGTATCTCTATACTTTAGCCTGTAAGATCGACCACTTACTTCACAAGGAAAAACAAAACATGTGCTAGTCTTTTTACATTCTATTAATTTCCAATCTTTATAGAACAATGATTAGGAATAATACTTAAAAGCAATATGAATCTCATAATTATAATCTACTATAATTTCATTTGCAATGTATAATTATCCCATGAACTTTATCATACATCTAAACATGTACAAGATAAAATAACGCCTTTAAATAATTTGTCACAAACTATAACCAAAGCGATTGGCTGTAGGGCATAAACCAATATTGGGATCAACATATGGGCTCTTCCAACTTTTGAGCCAATCAAGCACTCCTATGTTGAAGCAAGAGGACTAAAAATCCATGTAACACAGATTTGAACCAATAATTTGACCTAGCTATAACAACTTTATTGGTTGTTTGAAATGACCATAACAACTTTTTACAACAATAGATCAAGAATTTTGATAATGAATTTGGTTATTGGAGATGAACAACCATTAGCTATGGTTGAAATCTAGAGATTCAGGATATTTCTTAATTCACTCTACCATAATTTCAAGGTTCCAAGTGAGAATACATTGAGGAAAGATATTTTCAAAATTTATGAGGACAAGAAGAGAGAAACATTAAGAGCATTTTCGAGTGTTCAAGGACTAATTGTCATAACAACGGACATGTGGACAGTCGACAACCAATAGAAAGGTTACATGGCGGTGACGGTACATTATATTGATAACGATTGGAAGTTATGTGCCGACACTACATACAAGTGAAAAATTGGTAAACGTGTTGAAAGATAGTTTGATAAGTTTGAACATCGACAACAAAGTGTCCTCCATCACAGTCAATAATTGTAGCACAAATGATGCTATAATTGAGAAGTTGAAGGGTAAGATGCAGGTTGGGTGACACGACCCGATTTCCAGGCCGTGTTGGCACTAGGGAATGGGTAGGCTTAATGCCACCAAGACCCGTAGTAAGCCTAACTTGTCTATATTCTACTGCAAATCTGGCATGACCTATTCGTTTGTCTGACCATATATATGCAATTACCTGTCTAACAATTTAGTGATAAGAACATTTCATTTCATCATCAATTGTCATTCTCCAAAATCTCACGGAAGCGCTCATTCATCTCATATA
>JANQBM010000002.1:28236898-28264863 GCA_025594535.1 Erythroxylum domingense
ATGCTAACATTATGCACGAGCAAGAAAAATGCATTTCCTTAATCTCTCTTTAAGCTTACATGCATTGAAATTTTAGGGCTTAACCCTTAATATGGGGACAGGATGTTATAGAGGTTGCTTTGGCAACATGTTGCTTCAATTAATTGAATTTCAAATGCTATATATTTCTTCAAATTCCCAAAATCTAAAATTAAAATAGCCAAATTTTGCATAAGCTGTATGAAAGCATCATAGCTCTAGTTTCTTGATGCTTTAACACTGACAATCCTGTTAGCTCGAATCGAGAATTGGGTAAAATTTTGACAATTCAAATCAAAAATTATAAATTTTGAACCCCCCAAAACTCATCCCTAATAATATTAATCTGTAGCATGCATACTAACAAGTATGAATTTAAAACTTTCTAAAGGGTTGTTTTTAGTCTTTATCTGAATCTTGAATCATATAGCATATATAAAGCTTTAAAAGAATTTCTGTTTTATCGTTGACAATCAATGGTTAAACAATAACACCAAATAAAAGTCATTATTATCTTTATACAATGGTTAAATTGTAAAACCAAATAAAATAGTTTCTGGCTATTGTCCAATGGTCAAAACTTAAACCAATGCTTATTTATTAAAAGACAACATAAACGTTATTGAAAGTGATGAAAATTTCTTGAAAGCCATTAAAGGTGATTCTTCTCTTTATCCAAAGGTCTAAGGCTTTATTAAACCAAAAAACGTTATGGCTTTTATTCAGAAACGGATGACAGACCATTCTCGTGTAAAGATTAAAAGTTTTTAAAACCACCTTTCTAACATAGCTTACCGTCACCGCATGTTTCCTTTTTCTTTTAATACTGTAAAAAAATTATTAACTAGATCCATAGAACCAGTCAAATCCATCTATAGAAACGATTTCAAGATAATGAAAGACAAAAAGAAAACCATTCTTGATGACCCAATTATGAACAAGTCTCTGATACCACTTGTTAGATTTTGTTAATCCCCTTAAAGTTAGGATTCATTCATATCAAATCATCAAGAATTAATAAAAGCGGAAGCATACATGAATTCATTGTTAAATCTGCACTGGATTCTTGCGATTTTGTCTTCCAAATTAGAATGTAGACTTTTCTCAAGAGTTTTCCCTTAATTATCTATTTTCTCTCTGATGATGGGATGTCAGAAAAGGATTATGCGTACGTCTAATTTGGGGACCATAACTACTTTTATTAGGGTAAAACCCTAATCTAATTTCTAGTTTCGCCCATTATAAAATTAGAAATTACAAACCCGATCTCTACATATATAAAACCACATTTAAAATAGATACGTAAAGCCTAAAATACAATAACCATATTAGATACTTTAATTAATTAGGCTCAACTTTATATGATAGCCTTTATACACAATTATAAACATATAAGCCTACATGTTTGATTAAAAATCCTTACAGTTTACTATTTTAAATAGACGACATATGACTGAAAAGTTTTCGTCATATCATTATATAAGGCCTATCATTAATCTTTTTCTTTTTACTATATACTTTAGCGCACAATATCTAGTTTTTTTTCTTGAGTGTCTTTCTTTCTGGCTGTGAAGGTTCGATGTTTAATAAATAACCATCGGTAAAATTTTATTGCATTGAATGATTTAGTAAGTAGGGTTGAAAAATGATCTAAAGAAATAGTAAAAGGCAGGTGACATTCATTTTATTTCAGTAAGGGTCCCTTAAATGAATGAAAATAGAGGCATTAGTTGAAAAGAAAAACTGATGTAATCTTGATAGCTACTATTTGGCGGCTCTAAAACGATGGCTTACGAGAGGCACAAGATCATCTACGCCACTAACGCTGGTCCTATTCTGTGCCTGAAATAAAACGTTGATGTTTTAACTCGTTTTAATTAAACAAAACATCCATGCCTTAACTTATTTCGCTTCAGCCAAGCTGATTCCTTGTCTTTCTTTGATTTTGCTTCCCGCCTTAACTCTTTCCTTCCCTTGTTAATTCATGGAACATCTCTGTCTTAGATCGAGCCTTGGGATTCTTAAAGGCTGAGGTATGCTCTGCCACTCTCTCGCTTTCATTTTTTCCATGAATCTCGCATAC
This sequence comes from Erythroxylum domingense, assembly GCA_025594535.1. Lineage (NCBI taxonomy): Eukaryota > Viridiplantae > Streptophyta > Magnoliopsida > Malpighiales > Erythroxylaceae > Erythroxylum > Erythroxylum domingense. The sequence goes on from JANQBM010000002.1 coordinate 28,239,000, forward strand.
TTTCTTGTAAGCTTGCTCTTTTTCCCCGACCATTTTAGGTGCTTCTCTTTACACAAAAACATAGAGACAGTGACTATCTAAGTACCCCTAGAAAAAGAGTTTTAGAGGTAGAGAGAGATGAGAACTACTTGGTCTGGTTTTATTTTATGGGTTCGATTTCTTGGAGGAAACATATTTGTTAGTGAGAGATGAAGATTATGTATTTCCAGTTGACCAAGTCCTCATATCAGGACTCTCTTAAATTCTTGGAGGCTAATACACAGCATGCTAATGCTTTGTGAGCTTTGTTTTTGTAATCAGTTTATGTTCTTTTCACTTTGTTTCAAAATTTCTGGTCTTTTTCTTTTCTTCTTCTTCCTTCTTTTTGTACTTTTTGAGATGGGTGGTTCTGGTTTTTGTGCTTCTCCTTTTTACTTTTTTAATGGCGTATCCACATGGGATTTTCATAGTTTTTGTTATGATCAGTTATAGGAATTGGACTACTCAGCGAATTGGAAAGAAGGAAGATTATTGTTGTCTTTTGTTCAGGCTTATGCATTAAATGACCTTTTATGTTGGTTAACTCAAATTTGTGAGCCTTTACAATCATAGGAAGCAATAGTGTAACAACCCCACTACCATAAATTACATACCTGGATATCCTAAGGACATTCTAGCATATAATCTATAATAATGGCATGTTAAGTATCTCACCTTCACTTTATAACATGGCAACATACCCAACTTAATCATAGCATCAACTATGTATGTAAAAGTCACAAAATACAATATTTAAAAACCTCAACTTCGCATTTCATTCATTCATAAAAGTTTACACTGAGTCATCAAAAACCAATATTTACAATCGGTATACACAAGTGCTACATGGCATATATTAACTACTTAAAAACAACTATAAATCCTCGATTGCCAGCTGATAGACCTTTGAACCATGTCTAGTCCAAAACGTTCTTTTAGAAGATCTTAGAAATCTAGGTCTCCTGTCCAAGTTGCAATTTTCGATGAGTTTTGTGAACTCAATGAGCGAACCATCATTAATAATCTCGCTCCAGGCACAAAACACAAATATCATATAACCAAAAATTATAATAAGACATAAAGAATGTCATACACATCACATACATTCTTTCAAAACTTGTATATCCCAATCAGACACATTATCATGAATTATCACTTTCGCATCACAACTTCAGAAAAGATTTCACAAACATATATTTCATAATCATAAATGTTCAAATGCAGATGCATATGATACTCCAGTTTTGTTATTATTTGTTGTGACCGAGTGCCTTTCAAATATAGAAATAGATACGGGTCCATTGGGCTCAGTCAAAATAGAAATCACAGAGCAGAGCTCTACGTGCAGAATACTAAGCTTATAGCTCTTTCAAACTGGCTACTCTGATCACAACGCCTTCATCTAATCATGAAATTTATAAAATGCATCAAATAACAGAATATGCTATGAATAGAATAGATGCATAAACAGAAACTCATATTCATCGGACTTCAGTCCAGCATTCAACTTTCGTTAAGCATTCAGAATTCAGTGGCAAACATACATCATTCAAATGTCAGATGCAAATATAACACTTCCAATACACCTACTATTAAAATCCTCAGACTATTAAAGTCCAAAATCCATATTTAGATCACAACCGTCCAATAATTAAAATTTAAACAGAATAAATCAAACAATACTAGGAAGATCATCTAGGTTGACTCACAGATGCTCCTTTTAGCTTATTGCCTTGAAGTCCCGGCAACATCTGGATGTTGTCGTTCAATGTGCTCCTCTAAAACATATCATACATACACAGATCATAATTTGGCACAATTATGAATTTATTTATGGACATTCATGTATACTGAATAAGTACAATGCATGTTCATGAAAATTCTGGGTTCCTTATCATTATTCTTGTCAAATTAATCATTCATATATCAAAACTCAATTTAACAATCCACTTGTCTGAAAACATAGTTTCGGGTCTACTTTTTGTATGATTATTATCATCATTAAAGTGAAGTAATTTGGCAACACTTCCTTCTGGAAAATTGTTCTCCCATGTCTTAAGTTTCTAATGACACCAAAATCAAACAATTTGATTAAATATTCTATGAGTTATGTCCAAAATACTACAGACTGAGCACATTTGAAATTTTGGCTTGTACATGATCATGCTCATGTCTCTCAATTACCACATTCACAAATTATGAACTTTATATTATTTGAAAGATAAGAGAATAAAATAAAACCTTTGTCTAATTCGGGCTCTATAAATATAGTTTATTCAATAAAAACTGGACACAAGTTTAGTCAAGGGTAGTGCTACTGCCTATTCCAGAACTCACTTCATGCTAAATTTCAGGACCCGTAAAGACAAAATTAAAAATATATTTCTTCATGAAAATTGTATCCATATGCTTCTAGTTTACTCTAAATCAAAATCCATCCAATTTAGATATTCACAGATCACGTTACTAAGTTCTGTCCAGTAAAACACTCCATCAATAATTTCCAGCACACTTCGCCACCATTTTCATCATAGTGCACCTCTTTTGCTTAGTCTATCTTTTCTACCTTAATACACCATTATTTCCTCTTCATTCATAACTCCATTTCAGCTCAATATTATTCACATAAGAAACAAATTCAAAGATTGATCACAAACATCAAAACATAACATATTCTTATACATTTTCAACACCAAATTCCTACACATATTCAACTCCAATTCTCATTCTTTATTTCACTTTTAATTATCATCTTAATTCATCTAAATTCAAGACATAACTCAATACCTTGGTTAGCCTAACTTTATCTTTCATTAAACCTTTAATTCATAATTCATAACATCTACATTCAATTCATCATTTTTGGTTTTCATTTTCACAAAAAAAGACACAAACAGATATATTCATCCACAAATTTACTACACCTAGTTCTCAACTTCATGTTAATTTTTTAGACTCTTAACAACAAAATTCAAATTTGGTGTCTTCTTGAAAAATATAGCCATATGTATCTAGTTTAATTCAAATCATGAATAGTCTCATTTGAATAACTACAGAAAAAATTATGGCTAAAAGACAGAAGCTTAATAAGTGGAAATGTCATAACTACCATTTTCCACCGCCCTCTTCATCACCATTTAATCTCTCAATCTTTCCTTAAAACAACTCATAAATGCCATTAATACATTAAAACATAACATACATCTATTTATTGCAACATCAACGTTACACATATCTCAACTCCTCTATTATGATCATTAAACACTAAACTACCATTATAAATGCTTCATTTAGCAAAACCATGAAGATTAACAAGCTACTTACTTGATTTCTCTTCAATGTCTTCAAACACAACAAGAAGCCCTAACTTCCCATATCACCCATGTACATCATCATCCGAGAGCGATTAGGTTGGGTCTTTTGTGAGAATGTAGAAGAAAACAAGGTGAGAGTAGTAAGTAAAAGATAAGAGCAAGTTGCAACGTTGATGATGGTTGGGTGAGTAAAAATCATGGGAGTCAAGAAGAGAAGAAGAAAGCCACGAAATAGAAGAAGAAAGCGAGATAAAACATTTAAGTGATCTTTCTTTAAGTTAAAGAGTAAGTAACTGAGTGAGGGGTGTATGGTGAGTGAAAGTGACACATGTAACTGCCACTTGTCACCTTCCTATGGTCCCATTTGGATTAATTTCTAATAACTAGTATATTTAACTTCAATTTCTAATCCAATTGTCTCCCAAATTTCAATGACATATATCATTAAATTCCAACATCATTTATAAAAAATTTTACAGTCATTTGACTCTTAAATCTACTTCCATTTATCAACTAATAATTTGTCTCTTATTTCAATATTTTTGTCCTAGTCTAAAATACCTCAAAATTTTGATAAATCTCCACAATAAATTCTGAAATAATAAATATTATCACCAAATAAATTTTTAACACAATTAATTTACAATTTGCATTTTAATCGCTTTTATAAATGAATTATACCCAAAAAATGTCAATGAATGCATGTACAATTATTTCATTAATGACAGCATTATTCACGAGCATATGTATGCCATATAATGCATGAAATGCATTTTTAAATTCTTAATAAACTCTTATAAATAAAGCATCATAGGGTATAATGGGGTAATGGGATGTTACAATTTTCCCCACCTTAGGAAATTTCATCCCCGTAATTCTTACCTGATTCATAAAACAGTTAGGGGTAGTGCTTTCTCATATGCTCTTCTGTTTCCAAAGTCGCTTCTTTATTTGAATGGTTTCTCCAAAGTACTTTCACCACTAGGATCACTCGATTTCTCAATTGTTTATTCTAATAGCCAATTATTTTAACTAGTTATTCAACATAACTCAAACCACTAGAAACTTCAATTTCCTGAGTCAATATCATATGAGTTGGATCCAACTGATATCTCATAAGCATACTCACATGAAACACATTATGTATCTATGCCATTTCAGAAGGTAAGGCTAACTTATAAGTTAGTTGCTTAATTCATTCAATTATGTCATACAGACCAATGTACCTCGGACTTAACTTACCCTTCTCACTAAACCTCAACACACCTCGACAAGGTGATACTTTTAGAAACACTTTATCTCCCACCTGATATTCTATATCTCGCCTATGTTGATCCACATAACTATTCTTTCAGTTTTGTTCCATTTTAATTCTACTTCGAATCAACTTCACTTTATCGATAGTATCCTGAATCAATTCCGAGCCTTGATAATCCTTAGACCCTCTTCATCCCAATATAAAGGTGAACGACACTTCCTGCTATACAATGCCTCATATGGAGCCATACCGATACTACTGTGATACTGATTGTTATAAGCAAATTAAATCAGAGCTATATACATATGCCATGCTCCTTGAAACTCCAAAACACAAGCTCTGAACATATCCTCAACAATCTTAATAATCCTCTCACTTTGACTATCTATTTGAGGATGAAATGCAGTGCTAAAATTCAGTTTGGTACCCAAAGTTGTCTATAAGCTACCCTAAAATCTCAAAGTAAATCTAAGATCCCTGTCCAATACAATGGACACTAGAACCCCATGTAATCCCACTACTTCATTCATTTATTTCTGAGCTAATTGATCTAGTGAGTTACTCTCTCTCACTGGCAAGAAATGAGCCGACTTGGTCAATCTATCAACAATGACCCAAATGGCATCATGTTGTCTCGAAGTCCTTGGAAAATGCATCATAAAATCTATCGTGATTCTCTTCCATTTCCTCTCCAGAATAGGCAATGACTGTAACTTACCAACTAGAGCCTGATGCTCTGCTTTAATCTATTGGCAAGTTAAACACTTATCCACATAGTCAGCCACTTGTCTCTTCATCCCTGTCCACCAGAAAGAATGTTTCAGCGTGTTATACATTTTGGTAGAACCAGGATGTGTAGCATAAGCTGCTACATAAGCTTCCTCCATAATCTCCTTTCTCAGATCTTCAACATTGGGTACACACAATCTCTATTTCATCCACAATATATAACCTCTTATTTCAAATTCAGAATCCGGATGCACTTTCAACTTCTCAATTAACTTCACAATCTTGGGATCCTTATACTGGGCTTTCTTGATTCTCTCATGGAATACTAGTCTCAGCTTTAGTGTAGCTATCAATGCCTCTTCTTACCCTAATTTCAACTCAACATTCAGTGCTCTCAATTGAACTAGGTTAGGCAACCTCGATAATTGTACTTGAGCCACACTGTTATTTGACTTCCTACTTAATGCATCTACTTCCATATTAGCTTTACTAGGATAATACTTAACTGTGCAATCATAATCCTTCAACAATTCTATCAGCTACCTCTGTCTTATATTTAACTCCTTTTAACTCAACAGATATTTCAAAATTTTATGATTAATAAATACCTGAAAGGTTTCACCATACAGGTAGTGTCTTTAAATCTTAAATCAAATACCACTGTAGCCAATTTTAAATCATGAACTGGATAATTAAACTTGTGTTACCTCAACTAATGGATATGCTATTACCTTACCATACTGCATTAGTATACATCCTAACCCTAGTGTGAAGCATCACTGTACACTACATACCCTCCAGAACCAGATGGAATAGCTAACACCGATGTTGTAGTTAACTAATGCTTTAGCTCCTCAAAGTTTTGATGACAATCATCATTCCATCTGAAAGGCACATTTTTTCTCGGAAGCTTTGTTAAAGGGGCTGAGATCAGTGAAAACCCCTTGACAAACCTTCTGTAATAACTATTCAATCCAAGGAAACTCCGAATCTCTGTCACATTTCTTAGAGCTTCCACTTCATCACTGCTTCTATTTTCCTTGGGTCTATTTGTATACCTTGTCCAGACACAATATGACCTAAGAATACCACTTGATCAAGCAAAAATTTATAGTTACTGAACTTAACATACAGTTGTTTATCTCTCATGATCTGTAAAATCACTCTCAGATGCTCAGCTTGTTCTTCTATACTCTTCGAATATACCAAAATATCATCTATAAACACTATCATAAAGTAGTCCAAATAGTGCTTAAACAACTTATTCATCAAGGCCATAAATGTTACCAGGGCATTATTTAACCCAAACGGCATTACTAAAAACTCGAAGTGCCCATACCTGCTCCTGAATGCACTTTTAGGTACATCAGCCTCTGCTATCTTCAACTGATAATACCCTATCTCAAATCCAGCTTAGTGAATACCTAAGCTCCCTGCAACTGATCAAACAAATCATTAATTGTCACCTAATTCAGTTGCCCATAATCGATGCATAACCTCAAAGTCCTATCTTTCTTCTTTACAAACAAAACTGGTGCTCCTCAAAGCAAAACACTGGGTCTAATGAAACCCTTTTCTAGAAACTCTTGTACCTGAGTCTTCAACTCCTTCAGTTCTACAGGTGCCATCCTATATGGAGAAATAGATATAGGAGCAGCACATGGAACTAAATTAATTGTGAAATTTGTTTCCTGATTTGGATGTAAGCCAGGTAATTCTGTGGGAAACACATCCAGGAATTCCCTAACTACAGGAATGTCCTGCACATTCTACTTAGCTCTAGTATCGATGATGTGGGCCAGATAAGGCTCACATCCTCTTTGCATCAACCTCAATGCACTCACAAATGATATCAACCTGGCTGGCACTGTTTGACTAATTCCTCTGAAAATTGCTCTCGATTGACCAGGAGATTCTAGTACTACCTCCTTGGTATAGCAATTTATAACAGCCCTATAAGCAGTGAGCCAATCTATGCCTAGGATAATATCTATCTCTCTCAGCTGTAATATAATCAAATCTTCCTCTAATTATGCTTGATTAATCTGAATCAAACATCTCTTGCAAACCTCCCTTATAACTATAGTACTACCTATTGGTGTACTCACTTCTAATCCATACTGAAGTAACTTTCTATCACAAGACAACCTAGATGCCAGTTTCGGTGCGATGAATGAATGCGCAGATCCTGGATCTAGTAATACAAATGCTTCATAATCATAAATAAGTAGTGCACCTGTAACGACATCCCGAGAATCCTGATCCTCCTGCTTAGTCATGGCATAAACTCGGGCTTGAGACTACGATCAGCTGCTCTGCACCTCATTCCTAACAGAAGGACTCCCAGTGCTCACTCTGCCACTACCACAGCCTCTCTGTCTAGTCCCACTACCTTGACTCTGCTGGATTGTAGCTTCACTCACGGATACCCCTCTCATACCTGACTAGGCTCCAATAACAATAGGAAAATCTCTAATTCTATGATATAGAGAACCACATCAAAAATAGGCTCCTAATAATGTCCAGCTTTTTCCCACAGTGCTCACGAAGGGATAACTGACTCTGCACTGAACCTCTTCCACTACTAAACTGTACAAAACCACCCCTTTTTCTGAATCCAGACTGTCTTGATCCAACCAGTGGTCTAAAAGCTCGGTTCTTGTACTTATTGAATATTCTGCCAGAAATACTTTTAATCTCACTAGACCTCTTCAATCTAGACCCTTGCCCAAACTTTACTTATCCCTCTCTCAGTATCTGCTTAATTCTGATCGAAGCAGCTCTCAACTCAATGAAATTAATCAGGTTGGAAATCGTTAATCTTGTCTTGATCTCAATCTTTAGCCCATCTTCGAATTTCGTACACTTATCTTCTTTGGTAGGAATCAAAACAGTAGCATATCTCATTAGCTCATTGAACTAGATCTCATATTCTACCACTGACATCCTACCCTGCTTAAAATCCAGGAACTCTTTCATCTTCTTGTCCAAGTAGATCCTGCCTATGTAATTCTCCTTGAAGACCCTCAAAAAGTCTTCCCAATTCAAGTTGCAAGACCTAGTGGTACTGTCTGGGATAGTCTTCCACCACTGATAAGCTGGGCCTAGCAGTAAGGACACTCCATCGTCGTACCTCTCGTCCAGCTCGCTCTCCATTTGATCAAAAACTCTTTCATCCTTTCTAACCATCTCTCGGCCTCAACAGGGTCTATACTGCCATAGAAATCCACATCCCCTTGCTTTCGTAGCCTATCATACCTCCTCTCCCTTCTCTAGGGAACTCTAGGAGGCATCTCCTCTGGTCGAGGTACCGAAGACTCCCTACTAGCTCCTACAGATCCTAGGTTAGAAGACTGTCCCACTTGTTCACCTATGACAGATGACCTATAATAAATAAGAACTCTAATCATTATCCGCATTTCTTGCGATATCTCATGCTTAACATTCCTATATATCCCTATGGATGCCAAACTATGCTTTGATACCACCCAATGTAGTGCCCCGCTTCCATGGGGTAAATACCGAAACACCCTGAGGATATTCCAGTATATAACATATGATAATGATGCGCTACGTTCAATCACAACATTCAGTTAACATGGCATCATCATTTTTTTTCTTTATAAGGAATCATCAAGAAAGTCACAATATTTAAAACCAAAATTTTCCCGTTTTTCATTTCATAAATTCGAATGTAATACATTGTAGCTTTCGAATAATAGTACATGTACATCACCATAACCTATTACAAAATAAGCTACATGAAAGAGGAAATACATAAAAAGATCTATCTAATCTTCCAACCCTAGCTGACCGACCTCTGAGTCATTTTCTTCACAAAAGTACAAGAATTACTCTTCTTATACAGCCTCTTAGTAGCAAAAGTCTTCCCTCGGTCCTGAAATGTCAATGTGCAATTTTGGGTGAGTTCTACGAACTCAGATGAGGTAACCATCATCAATGTTTCACTCAATTCATGCAACACATCAAACATGTAGACATATAATTCACATCTTTGCATTTTTGCATAAAGCATCACATATCACTTTTGGGACAATCATATTGAACATTTCATTTATACAAAATTCCACATATCAATTGCAAATGCAATGCACATGATTCAGTTTCATTTATTACTTTATTGTGACCAAGTGCCTTTTTACTAGCTCATATCCCTCTGTGGATACGGAGCTATATCAATTAATGTCTCATATCCTTTAGTGGATACCGGGTATATACACAACTAAGCCAAAGGCTCTTATCACGTTCTGAGTTTCAAGCTCTTTTACTGGTGACTTCGGTCATAAATACCATTATCTTTCATGCATTCACGTAATGAAATGCATCATACATATTCAATGATTACACTCACTCAGTCACATTCACACTCTTTCTTATTCACATTTGTCATCAGACTTTTAGTTTAGCATTTAACATTGAAGTTGAGAACAAATAGTCAGTCATATTCACAAATAGTCAATCATATTCACATTCAAGTAGCACTTCCAATACAGTCCTGAATATAGAAATCCTCGAACGATCAATTGTCTGGAATCAACACAATCCATTTCACATTCATAAGATAATTCAAACATAGTCTAACATAAACAATTAATTGAGGGACACCCTCTAAGTTACTCACATGTCATTCCCAAAGCTAGTACCTGGAAGTTCTGGCAACATTTGGATGTTGACATACCAGTTGCTCCTCTATATCACATAATATACACATATCACAATTTGGCACAATTATAAGTGTTTATTAATGCACATGTATGTATATGAAGTATGCACAATGCATGTTTATGACAATCCCGAGTATCACTCTATTATTCTTGTCATGCAAACATTCATATATCCAAAATCACATAAGAATCATTTATACTTATGGTTTATACCTCAATAAAACCATAAAAATTGAAATTCATAATTCCTTGGTCAATTTAGATTTTTCCTATAGCAACTTTCGAGTCAACATTCCACGCTCTTTTTGACCAAGAAAATGAAGTAAATTGAGAATACTTTCTTCTATAAAATTGTTCTTCTATCTCTTTCGTTTCTAATGACACCAATATCATTTGATTTAGTTCATTATTCTATAAGTTATACTTAAAATACTACAGATTGAGCACATTGTGAAGAAAACTTTGTCTAATTCGGGCTCTATAAATACAGTTTATTCGATAAAAATCGGACAAGATTTTAGTCAAGGGTAGTGCTGCAGCCTATTCTAGAACTCACTTCAAGCTAAATTTTAAGACCCGTAAGGACAGAATTCAAAATCAATTTCTTCATGAAAATTGTATCCATATGCTTCTAGTTTACTCTAAATCAAAATCCATCTAATTTGGATATTCATAGATCACGTTATGGCTAAAATACTGATGTCTATCCAGGAAAACACTCCATCAACAATTTCCAGCACACTTCATCATCATTTTCATCCTAGTTCACCTCTTTTGATTATTCTATCTTTCCTAGCTTAATACACCATCATTTCCTCTTCATTCATAACTCCATTTCATCTCAATATCATTCACACAAAAAACAAAATCCAAGATTGATCACAAAAATCAAAATAGAACATATTTTTATACTCTTTCAACTCCAAATTCCTACACATATTTAACTCCAATTCTCATTCTTTATTTCACCTTTAATTATCATCTAAATTCAAGAATAACTTAATATCTTGGTTAGCCTAACTTTCACTTTCATTAAACCCTTAATTCATAATTCATAACATCTACATACATCTCATCATTTAAGGTTTTCATGTTCACAAAACATGACACGAACATATACATTCATCAACCAATTTACTGTTCCTAGTTCTCAACTTCATGTCAATTTTCGAGACTCTTAATGACAGAATTCAAATTTGGTATCTTCATGACAAATATAGCCATATGTCTCTGGTTTAATTCAGATTAAGAATCGTCTCATTTGAATAACTACAGAACAAGTTATGGTTAAAATACAGAAGCTTAATAAGTGGAAATGTTATAACTACCATTTTCTAACACCCTCTTCATCACCATTTAGTCTCTTAATCTTTCCTTAAAACAGCTCATAAATACCATTAATACATTAAAACAGAAAATACATCTATTTATTGAAACATCAATGTTACACATATTACACATATCATTAAACACTAAACTACCATCATAAATGCTTCATTTAGCAAAACCATGAAGATTAACAAACTACTTACTTGATTTCTCTTCAATGTCTTCAAACACAACAAGAAGCCCTAACTTCCTATGACACTCACATACATCATCATCCAAGAACGATTAGGTTGGGTCTTTTGTGAGAATGAAGACAATAAGGTGAGAGTAGCAAGTAAAAGATAATATAAAGTTGTAACGTTGATGATGGTTGGGTGAGTAAAAACCATGGGAGTGAAGAAGAGAAAAAGAAAGCCACGAAATAGAAGAAGAAAGTAAGATAAAAAATTTAAGTGATCTTTCTTTAAGTTAAAGAGTAAGTAACATGAGTGAGGGATGTGTGGTGAGTGGAAGTGACATATGTCACTGCCACTTGTCACCTTTCTATGGTCCCATTTGGACCACTTTCTAATAACTAACTTATTTAACTTCAATTTCTAATCCAATTGTCTCTCAAATTTTAATGACATATGTCATTAAATTCCAACGTCATTTATAAAAAATTTTACTGTCATTTGACTCTTAATTCTACTTCCATTTGTCAACTAATAATTTGTCTCTTATTTTAATATTTGTTTAGTCTAAAATACCTCAAATTTTTGGTAAATCTCTACAATAAATTTTGAAATAATAATCATTATCACCAAATAAATTTTTAACATATTTAATCTACAATTTGCATTTTAATCGCATTTATAAATCAATTATACCCGAAAAATGTCAATGAATGCATGTACAATTATTTAATGAATGACAACATTATTCACGTCATGTGTATGCCATGAAATGCATGAAATGCATTTCTAAATTATCAATAAACTCTTATAAATAAAACATCATAGGGTATAATGGGGTAATGGGATGTTCAAATACTATGCAGGGAATTGATCATTTCTGAATGACTTCACCAACTTTATTAATGAAAAGCATAAAAGATTGCAACTTTCCTTATTATTTAGCCTTATCCCTACTCCATAAGCGGAAGATTGAATTTTTATGTTGATAACATGAAGTCTACATAGTTATTCATAGCTAAAGTAGCTTACTTTGACCAATATTGGATTTTCATACTATCACGATTACAATTCTGTGAGTATTTAATACGATGCATTACTGAGGGGAATCTATGGAATCTATATCTTAATTCCACTTTTTGTGTGGGTTAGAGGATGTGTCTTACTCTTACACATATTGATATTACAAGGATATATTCAATAGATGTTTGTTTTTTTTTTACTTGAAGATTGATCAAATAGTGTTTTGAGTCTTTTCCCAAAAAAAGGAAGGTTTTTTAGATTAGAAAATTTTGAAGGGACATTCCTACTTATTTATGATTAATCAATGAAAGATATGGCACTTGGTGTGCTAAAAGCTGCAAGTGCAGCAAGGCGTGCCATCAAAATAGGCTCGTTGTTGTTTACTGTGGAATCTCTTTAGTCTATTCAATTGCAAAAGATGTCTTCTCTTGTTGGAGCGTTATTTGGATTGATGCTTCAAGTTCTCCCTGCTTATGTTCGAGAGTGGTTAACTGAAATACATTATCATTCTAAATCATCTGAAATTAAGTCATTTACAAGGATGTGGTCCAGCCCTCCTCTAATCGTGAATGAACTCTCTCAGGTTTGTTTAAACTGGAAATATTTATCAAATCAGTGTTTTCACTTATTTATATTGTACTTATTAATGGCAATTGCCATGTTTCAATATCCCTGATCCTCAAATCCTGATTTTCACTTGGACAAATTAAATGCTTCTTATTATATTACAATCGAGTTGCTATTGGAAGTTTGTGTGAGCCATCTTTCTGGCACCCATATTTGTTTTAGTCAATTATATACATCATATCTCTTGGTAGTTTTACCCTTTTAGTTAGTGATAATAAGAGTGCTAGAGCAAAACCAGCTTGGTGTTCTTTGTAGTGATTTTATTAAAGCAATGACATTTAGTTCTTGAATTAGATAAAAAATGCTAATTTTGTTGATGAGAACTTTTCAGTGAGTGTAAGCAAGTCAGCAAATGAGGTTATTGCTACATATATGAAGGATGAGATTGGAATGGATCTGGTTATTTATCTTCCTGTGTCTTACCTTTACCTTGCTGCGGATGTTGAATGTATAAGAAGCCTAGGCATCAGTGAGGTGGGGATAAGTACTTATCCACCGTAGTTTCCAAACATAGTCACATGATTGGATCTACGGGCGAACAACCGGAGGTTAGAGGAAAGTGTGGTGCCACCGCAGAAATCAATAAATAGAAAAAGGGTTGCAGTAAGAAAGTGCTTATGCGGTAGAAATTCTACTTTCCATTAATAACCTTATGATAATTATTATTTTCCATTATATCCTCAACTAATAGAAAGGAAGTCCAACTATCTTGTTCTTTGTTTTCTCTGGCCCTCCGTGTTCCTCATCTTTTTGGGCACTTACCACCTCTCTCGTCTTCGTGCATTTTTTCTTTTTTCCTTTTGTTGCAGTAGCTTTTATATTTTAATTTGGTATGGAGTTTATGTAACGACTACTTGGTATTCTTCCCGCAACATAAGCTACAAAATGAAAAATGTTAGCTCCAATATATGAGTTTTTGCATTTCTAGTCCTTGATTAATCTTACAATTAAGATAGAAAGCCACTAGATCAAGTATTGAACTTGAAGATGCTAGTCTTGCATTATTCATAGGTTATGTTGTATTATCCTACTTGGCATACTTCTGATCTAAAGACTTTTTTCTTTAGACTATTCTTTTGAATGGATTATTGCTTTATGATAGTTGCACCACATCAATTATTATCATTCTAATTAATTTTTTACATGTTATTTGTAGATGGCGAGTCAAAAGAATCTTACACAGCCAGCAAAGGCTCAATGGGATAGTCGTCTCATAAAAATTTTCATAAATGCATGTAAAGTTCAAGTAGAAGTGGATAATTGCCCTACCTCACACTTCAATAGGACTAGGTGGGCTAATCTGGTTACCAATTTTAATGTAGAAACAAATAAGGTTTATAACAAAACTTAGCTAAAAATAAATGGGATGAACTCAAGAATAATTGGAAGTTGTGGAACGAACTTAAGGGAAAAGAAATAGGTCTTAGCTGGGATCCTAAAAAACAGACAATTGTTGCATCTCCTGAATGGTAGGAGGAAAGGTTGAAGGTACATTGTACACTAGATAATATATATATTTATTACTATAACTATAATATTTAATTTACTAATTTATAGTAATATGCTAAATTTTGCAGATAGTACCCTAACTAGCAAAATTTCACAACTGAGGCTTGAAATTTGAAGATAATTTAGACAAATTTTTTATGGATATGGTTGCCACAGGTGATGCTGCCTGGTCACCATCTATTGGGGAGTTACCATCACAAAATTCTCAGGGGCCAATCAATTTAAGTGAAAATAATAATGACTAGGAAGAGCTAGATTTGGATGATCCTGCTTAAGGTAACCAACAAAGGAATAAGAAAAAATCTGCATCTTAATTTCAAGCTATAAGAGAGGGTAAACGAAAATTTCTAATAGTAAACAAGTACTTCATTCAATAGACTCTCTTGTAGAGATCTTGAAGAATAGAAATGAAGAAAGAAAAGCATCTAGAATAGTTAAAATAGATCCTCCAAGTTGTAGTTAGGCAGGAGTAGTCCCACAATTAAATGCCTTAACGGAAATTGAATGAGGCAATGATTTATATTATTTTGCACTTGAGCTTTTTGAAGACAATTCTAAGCGAGAGTGCTTTTGGTTGGCTTCAAAGGGAACAATTGAAGAAATCGAGTGGCTCTTTTCTACATATGATGTCTAATTTGAGGCCATCATGTTTTTAGGTGGTTCTTTATTATCATAATTGGTACTTCGAATAAATGGATAGAGTTGGAACTTTTAATTTTATAGACTTCTTACTTATTATTGGATTTCTTATTTTCTTATATTAGACTTCTAACTTATTTAATATTATTAAACTTTTCACTATTATTGTCATTTTTCTTTGGTGTGTATGACTTATGGATATTGTGATTTCGTATGCCATAGTTTTTTAGTCTATAATATATAGTACTCATCGTTGCAGGTATGGTATATCAAAGTGATTCTTTTCATTTTTATAGAGTTCATATTTATGAAAATTTTGAACTAACATTTTTGTACATACTTTTTTTCTTATACATTCAGAATTGTATTGGTGTTAATGATGAAACTCATATAAAGGCAACTCTACCACCTTCACTACAAGTGCCTTAAATTGGACGAAAAAGCCAACCTACTGAAAATGTAATGCTCGTATGCAATTTTGATATGCTATTTACATTTGTTTGGGATGGTTGGGAAGGGTCTGCACATGATGCTCGCATATTCAATAATGCCCTCAATTCACATTGCGTTAAATTTCCAAAACCTCCCTAAGGTAAAAGTTATACATATGCCGATAATTTATATGATTACTATGTATACATGACTTTAAGTTCATTACTTGAAAACATTTCTTCGTTGTACACCTTTAATATGCATTACATATTACAGGTACATATTACTTAGCGGATGTTGGATATCCAAAGAGAAATGGTTATTTAGGCCCTTATAGAAACCAAAGGTGTCACCTCCTAGAATTCCATTGTGGCAGTACACCGAGTGGACCAGAGGAGACTTTTAATCATATTCATTCATCATTGCGAAGCATGATTGAAAGACCTTTGGCATATGGAAGAAGAAGTGGTGTATACTTGAAACAATGCCGGGGTATCCATTTAATAAGCAAGTGAAAATTGTGGTCGTGACTATGGCATTTCACAACTATATTTGTCATCATTCTCAAGATGATCCTCATTTCAAAAAGTATGACGTGGATGGAGAGTTCAATTTGTGCGATGAAGATGTTGTAATACATGATGATATTTGCTCTTCTGGTCAAGTAGATGAAATGGCTAGTATTCATGCTGCGATTACTGTGCGCATGATGAATGTGTAAATTTCATTTGTGTTTACATTAACATGAACAATTATACTTTATCAAATAGTTTATTCCTAATTTTAATTTTCTTTATTTTAATTTAATATTTTACTATCTATAATTTTAATTATGTAATATTAAAGGTACCTAAATTTATGAAATATCCCAAGGACATCTTGTTACCATGGAATTGTAATTTAAATTATCATTTTTAAATAATATAAATAAGCACATATCAAGGAAAAGATAACGATGAATATGTTATATATTTCTCCCAATTTATCCCTTACCAATAGTATCTAAGTAAGGTGAAATACTTTATTTACTAAATTTATTTTATTTATATATTCTTATATTCTTATTTTAATTTAATATTTTATTATTTATAATTTTAAATTTATATGACTAATAACATATTTTTAATTATTTATACAATAAAATTAAAACAACATTTTATGTAATAAAGGAATAAAATATTCTTTTTACCCATAAAATCATTACTATGATGTTGCTAAAATTCTCCCTTATTAGATTACGATCATGTTCAACAGATTTAATTCACATAAGAAGATTTGCAAAATAAGGGAGAAGATCCTCCTGCGCAGAATATTTAAAGAAAAGGATGGCTCATCCTTACGAAGAAACTATTTTTCTTTTCATCCAAACAAGCACATCTCTAGAGTTTTAAGCTATTAGATAGCATATATATGTTCCAACAAGATTCACTTATGTCTACATAATTAATAAAAAGTATGTAAGTAAACTCGAATTTAATAGTTTAAATTTGAATTAAATAAATTTTGAAACGAATTCCAATTTAAAAAACTAACTAAAATGATTCAGAATTTTATTACAAAATGAGGGTGTTATATCATTTCCTTTCAATCCTCTCATAATGGTTATTTCTTTAGCATACAAATGATTGTGCAGGCAAATCATCTTACGTTAATTCAAACTTAGCATTGTAGGCCGTAATATTGAGTGAAGAGTATCTAATTACCTTGATTTTTATGTGAAATCGTAATTTTAATTTTAATTTTTAACTTGATTTTAAATCACTTTTTGCGACTTATCATATGCATGAGTATTATTATTTTAGTTCTCTTTACAAACTTAATTAAAAGACTTGCAAGTTACTAAATCAGAGGAAAACATAATAAAAAAGTTTTTCTTCTTTGTTGAATCTCAAATCATAATGAAGTTTTTATTGCTAATGGTCTAAACTCTTGGATTAGAACCTTTGTGATATCGACACCTGGTGTCGCTTGAGATAAAGTGGTACGATAGAGATGAGACCACCAAATGGGGGATGCATTTTTGACCTGTAAAGGATTTCGTCGTAGGGCCTTTTGTAGAATCTTAGGAACGATAAGAAAGATTGACGAGCCTTATCAGTCTTGCTGTTCTTTTCGAAAAACATAGATGGTGATTAGAGGAAAGAAGGCCATGGAGTTGGCTAATTTTAACTGGCTCACTTGTGGTCACATGGTGTGGCATTGGAGTCGGAGGGAACAAAATTTTGTTGATAGGCCTTATGTAACCGTTGATGCTTTGACGTGATGTTGTAGCAATCAATGATGTGAAAAAGATGGACCCCGCATTAAGTCGAGAGATTTTTGTTAAGCCCAAAGGAGATTTACTATTGGCCCACATTTTTATAGCAGTCATATCGGTCAAAGTAAGGTACCATGGTTTGAGTGAGTTAAAATGTTCCGAGAAAATAAACGAAAACCTTAAAGATGAGCATGAGCCATCCTTGGTTGTTGGTTTGATCGAAGAAGGCTCAAATCGGAGGGAAAAGACTCGTGAGTTACTGCAAAAATAACAGAACTCTACTGATTCTTCAAAGTCTAGTGAAGATACCCCATTGTGACCGTTGATAGCTCAACAAATGGTCAGATATCCTACAATAATTCACATTCCACAATTATTAAGCAAGCAACATTTAAGTTATGTGTTAGTAGAAGACCTCACTACAGAAAATTAACAAAAAAAAGGTGAAGAAAGGAACGAGAGTAGGTCAACAGTAATAGCCTCTTTTAGGTCCTACAAGTGAAAGGGTTTAAGTTAATTATGGTAGAGAACAACACATGACATTAAAAGATCGAAGAATTGGCGAGATAAATTTGAATTTTACCTTCCATAGATAAGAAAATAGAGATGGTGGGTCGATTACAAAAGCCTTGTAAAACATGCATAGGTAGTACTCTCCCACAATTCTTAGTGTTAGCAGGAGAAGATTCGTAAAAGTTTGAACATACTTAAAGAAGCCTGAGAAGGTAAGATGAACAAACTAGAAGAAAACAAATGCTAGTGCTACACCCACACCCAGTTATTAATTTAAATTCAATTATAAGGTTTTCAAGAAATCAAGAAATTAGGCAATAATATTAATTGTATTACAGACACAACATATTTTATGAATGTAAAGATTTGAAAAGATCTAGATAGAGGTCAATAATGGAGTATATATAAGTGCAATATGCTACTGAGGTGAATATAGCTTTGGAAGACACAAAAAGATGATTTTATGTCACTATGATCCAATTGAGCATATTAAAAACGTGAAATTTTCTATGCAAACTATTGTTTTAACAATTCATCGAGTAGAACATTTATGTGTAAATCAAGCAAGAAGGTCACTTTTATAACATATAAAGGTTAAAATTGGTAGAGTATGAAATCTTGTAAGAGAAATATTATAAAAAAACACAAAAATCTAGCAATAAATAAGTCCATTAACTCTTTCACGTGTAATAATGGAACAATGAAGACGTGACAGTAAGAGGTGGTTTAGACATTGCATGGGAATATAGTCGAGCTTTGAGTTTAAGCTCATGGATTTTTACCGGAGCAAAAAATGATACGTGTCCCTAAACTTTTACATGTTATTAGCGAAAATTTGGAAGAAATGGACATACTTACATTGAAGAGGAGTACAAATTGTTCGGCATTTCTTGGTATGGTTGAAATGATCACCTCCAAAGTAAACACGAGGAAGCGTGTGAATCTATACAAAATAAAGCAAAAGATAGATTTTTGATATAATGAATTAAGAAGCAAAAAGAAATTGAAATGGAGGTAGGATCTAAACGTTGATAAAGTCACTAACAGCTTTTGTGAATGGAACCGATAGTCATGTTTAACACAAAAAATATGTAACTGATGGGAATAAAGGAATAGTAAAGCCTTGGAAGAAGTATATATGTAACAAATGGAAAGTGCTGTTTCTTTTTTTCCTTCAGTTAGAAAAAATGCAGAAAGTGATATAAGAGGGAAACGATGGATTGGAAAGTAACCAAAATAGGTCTTGATTCTTCATCATGACCAGCTATATAGGAGACTCCTTTTACAAAGCTCAACAGAAAATTCGTCTGCCGTAAAGTTTTCTACATTGAGAAAACAAGAATTAGAAAACAAAAAGTAACCAAAAAATAGAGCAATTAATAAATTCTAAGCTAATGTTTATTCTTTATTTTGAACTCGTGGCTAATGGAACAAAAAGGAAAATGATTGATTATCAAAAACAAAAGACTGAGAAGTAACAGGAAAAGAGTAAGAAAAAACTTATCTACAAAATTTAGTGGTAGTAATCATATGATAATGGAGGTTGTTGTTACAATACCAATCACTATGTTATCTCTCCAAAAAAAGGCAAGCCCTTAAACTCTTTGTAGCCTTCTTCACGTTATCACCTTTAGCTCTCAAAAATCATCCAACATAAGCATCATTGTAGAATGTCTCCTATGATTAGGTAGAACATAATGTTAATGGCAATAGATATTCCCTCTAGTAATAATATAATCTTGAAGATAGAGACAATAGAAACATGATAGGCTTTTATCTGAAATTGAACATTTGGATTACAAATAAAAAATTGACGTCAAACATTCAAATTGAAAAGGAAGTATTCATAATTACGATGGAGAAATGAGGCAGAAATACAGAAAACTTTAAACTTGACCTATGAAAGAAAATTAACAATGAAAATACACAAAACCCCCACCGGCTTCAACGAAAGAGGAATTGGTTTTGTTAGAAGCTCTAACACAACTTCATTTTTCTCATTAAGTCAATTACATGTTTATTTTTCGCCCATTCCGAAAAATATGAAGTAATATCAAGGGAAAGAAAGAAGGGAAGATAAGTTGGAAATATTCTGCTTTACGCAACAATTGAAAACACGGAGAAATAATATAGTTTAGCAGGTGGACTATAGTATTAACTTTTATCAATGTGGTTTTTTTCATTTGTTTTCTTGACAATATGATTTAATTGCTTGGAAACAGAAAAGGGGACTTGATATGACATGCATATTCCTATTTGTTTGTTCATATTCTTAAATTATCTTTATAGAAGCATAAATTTTAGATTGATAGGAATATCAGAATTTAAGATTTAGTCACTTGTGTCAGATAATTTAATGTTAACAATGAATGTGATATTTTTCCTGAGCTCCTCAAGTTTTAAGGATGTGATGTTGTCAATGAATCACTAACTTGATATGGGCGAATTTATGTCAGATTGTGATCAAATCTTTTTATACTGGATTCTCCAACTCAATTACTCCACTCAATAATTCTTAACTACTAGATATTTTCACTCAATCATTGCAAAGATTTATGTCAAATAATCTAATATTATCACCTATTAAGTCATGTCATGTAAGGCCCGAAATTGTACCCTAGTTGGAATGTTTCATTGAACATGTATTCCATATGACTTAATTATGTTTTTAAAGAATCATACTTGGAGAATTGGAATTAAATTGGAATCATAGAGATTTAAGGTATTGATGTTGAGTCCAAGATCTCAAAAAATATGATATGGATACTTTACATAAGGTTTAGGTGAAGATTTAGTGATAAAAAGGCTTGAAAGTACTTAAAACTCTAGGTTGTAGTGAATTTTTTTTTTACAAGACTAGTGTGACACTCAAACTTGTAAGTATCACATCTTTTGATCCAATGTTCAAAAATTACAAACGTTATACCATTGGAAAGCTAAGAGGATAAGCTATAACTTTCATGAAGACAACTTTGTCAAATTCAGCCTAAATCAATAGATTCTTAATATGGGGACTAATTCTTGGTGACAAATGGCAGCTCCTAATTGGGACAAGTGTAGAACATGCAAGAAGACATATGTTGTTACCATTTGGTGACACCTAGCATTGGAGAGAAGACAATTTTTCTACTGGAGGTTTTGTTTTGCTGAGTTCTTCTTCAACTTCTTCTCACACCATCGAAACTCCCTCTCTCACTCACACCTCTTGGATTTTCTACTTGCATTTTAAGGTCATCTTATTCACTTGACAAAATTGCATGCTACTGCATTAAGGAAGCTAGATCCTTCCATTGTTTTGTGGTGCTGTCCTCTTGTTCTTCTTATATTGGAGTTGTAATTTCTGCTTGAAAGGCTGGAGTGGCTTGCTCAATGAAGGAGGAAATTATGTTAATGAAGGTATAGGAATACGAATCTTGATTGTATATTATCTTATGAAGTATTAGATGCTTTATTTGATAGAATGTGTATTGATTTGTTGATGAATTGAGTTTTAGACATTAGATGGATATGTAATTGAGGCCTGACTACGGTGGAATTGTGGTAAAAAGGATAAAGGTTGGAGTAAGAGTGTTGATAGTGTAAGATTCATTTTGGATTAAACTACACTCATATTCCTACAACTTTCATTAAGGAATGTGATTTTGGTTTTTTCCTAAAGGATGATGAAATTTGGCCTAAAGTTGAAATTAGGATTTTGTCATTATTTGGGAATAGTATACTACATTTTAGGTATAACTTGCAAAATACTAAACCAAACTGCATGATTTTTGTGTCATAAGAAACTTAAGGCATAAAGGAACAATTTTTCAGAAGAATTTTTTGCCTAAAACCTTCATATTCCTTGTCAAAATGACCATGAAAGATTGACCCGAAGGTTTGTTTTGGGAAGAGCTGGCAGAAGTTGGAAAAAAAGGTAGTGCACGATGCTATTTGACAATTTTGAACATCCTTCATTCTATTGGTTATAACTTCTTCTCCTGACATCCAATTGAAATGGGAATTAAACCAATGGACTTTTAAGACATTGATCTTCATCTCCACTAAAAATTAGGACTTTTTGAAATGGATTGATTGAAGAATTTAAGTTGGAAATATGACTATGTTGAAGTATGATAACTGGGATGATTTTAATGAACATACTTCAGTATTTTGATTATATCTCGATCTGTAGTTTTCCAAATGGAGTGATTCTTGTTTGGAATTAAATTAGATTTATAAGGCTACAAATTTTCTAAAGTGATGGAATTCTAATTCTACCTATAGGAATTTCAGAATCTGATTGGAATTTGAGATAAGAATTATGTTGAAACTTAAGAATAGTCTGGAATCTTTTAGGAAAAACTTTCAGTATACTAACCTAAATTAGATGAAATTGGTATCATTGGAAACCTAAGACAAAGAGGGAAAACTTTTAAGAAGGAAGTATTACCTAATTACCTTACGTACCTAATGATATTAATTGAACAAAGTGGACCCAAAAGTTGGTTGTGAAATAAATCTATATTGAGAAATTAAGTATGATTTTGCATGATTGAGAATGTAACAAGATTAAGGATAAGAAACCCGGAATTTTTCATAAACATGCATCATACATATTCAGTATACATGCATGTGCGTAATTGAATTTCTAATTGTGCACAATAATGATATATGTTTATATTAATTGTTTTAGAGGAACCCATCAAGCGACTGATTCCAGAAATTGTCGGAACGTCAAGGCAATAAGCAATAAGGGAGATTTTGTAAGTAATTTAGACGGTAACTTTTGTGAGTAACCTAAGATGGTCTCACCTTGATTTGTTTTATTTATTACTGAATTGAATTTGACTTATGCTGATTGTGTTCTAAATTTCGGACAATGATTGTCTGAGATGTTTGATGCATGTTTATATCATTGGAAGTGCTATTTGCATGTGAATACAATTAACTACTTGCTTTGCACATGAAATGTCTGAAATGACCTTGTTTTATTTTAAAACTATTCAGTCCTAGTTGTGGGTAAATAAGCACGCCTAAAAGGGTCTGCAGCTACTTCTATGACACTTCAGTGTCTGACACTTCGGTGTTTTCTGTTATTGACACTTCGGTGTCTTCTGTTATTGGGACATAAGTCTTTTTTGTGATATGATACCAATTATAGTATGTTCTGTATAAGTCTCGTTACCTAATTCTGTTAATGGATTAGTAGTCATCTGATTGTGTATTCTGATATGTATTGTATTTTGAAATAAACAAAATGATGTTTTAAACTGAAGGGATTGTGCCTTCTTTGATACTCAATTCTGTTAACTATACAACTGTTCTGAAATTTAATATCTGCTTCTCCTATAACTTGATTCAATATCATTAATTGTCAAATTATGCACAGTTTAGTTATTACTCACTAAGTTATATGCTTAGCATGGTGGATTTACCCTGTGTAGGTTCTGAGCGATGTTTATAAAGACTGGTACAAGATAACCACAATGGCGAATGAAGTCTGACTTTTTTGTTTTGCTCAAATGTAGTTTTGAGATTGTTTTTGGACTTGTATCTGATGTATATGAATCCTAAATTTTATTTTGAAGGGTTATAATAATCTTAATTTAAGCTGCTTTCAGAAATTTTGGTATGTGATGTATGTTTGATGAGATTCTGGAAATGAATGTATGTATGTACAAGTCTTTTATATGTTTCGAAATGTTTTGTCTTCAATGTGTTCTGTGTGTATGGCACTCACAATATCCTCCTAAGGGGTATTAGGGCGTTACATGTTGCATCTCAAAATCGGTGATGTACGTATTTATTACATGTGTTTTTATGCAAGTTCAAATTTTGGGTTGGTAAGTTAAACTGTTCAGTCAAGTAAAGACAAACAAAATTTATTAATATGAGGGCTTCCCAACTCAATAACTCTTAACGTTTATGCCATGTTGTCAAATTTTAGCATTTTAGCTTATTGTAAAAAGTTCTGGAAAGGATAAATCAATACATATTTCTCCATTTTCATATCAAAAACAAATAGGGAAAAAGAATAGAAAATAAACACACCCATCGATGGCCAATGTGGAACAAATATCCCTCTTAAAATATTATGAAAAATAACAATATTATTTTTCTATACTTTAATAATCAAAATGAAATTGGTATTGCTAAAACACATTAATATTAACAAAAAGCAACTAGAGTGTAGGGGCAACAAAAATATTAGCAAACAGTAGCTAGAGTGTAGGGATGGTCCAATTGTATATGTCGTTAATGATTTCAAATAGGGCAGACGATGATGATGATGAAGGAGGTCTCAGGGAAGATGCTAGGACATTAATAGGTATTGACCAACAGTGCAATTGCAATTGAAATTATAGAGGAAATACTATCCTCATCTTGAATTTAGAGTGATTGGAGCAGGGTTTATGGAACCAACAAAATAGGAACCTTGCTAACTTGAACAACATCATAAAACCCATTTGCAAAATTGAACTGTGGACATCGATCAATAAAGAAAAAAACTTTTCACTAACTAGAATTTTATGCATTCATAAGACCTATATGTGATAGCTAGCTACACATCGGAAACTTACAAAAGGTATATCTTCTATAGATTTCTTAAAAAAGGACAATTGCAACTAAAGGCCAGTTTCAATGAAAGGAAACATCTAACAGTTCCTATCACAAAAGGTAAACATTCTCACTAACCTTTTCTTCATCCATAAGTTCTATGTTATCATTTTCATCAATGTATTTTTCACGCAAGGCTAGGATAATTTCAGCGGCCCCTTTCCAATATAACTGTATTTGAGAGTTAAGCTGCAAGATAGATCTCTGAGTAAAGCACACATTATGATTTGAAATATGAAAAAGCAATGCTTTATATACCAGTCATAACTATATCAATTGCAAATGATTATTTAGGCAAATCCCAAACATAATAAACCTATATGTCAGATTCTGGATATATTAATTGCAGGAATGATTGTGCTTAATCAGAATATGATATTGTTTACTATTAGATCACCATTGCATTTTGTGAGTATAGCCACATTACTCATTTTATTGCAACACCGCCTCCTTTTTTTTTGTCTAGGTTGAAAAGGAATACAAGAATAATGGTAGATTGAGAGAGAATTGTGTCAAATTTCATTCCCAGTTGTAAACAATGAAAAGTGAATATCATCAGTTTAATCATTACTATAGAAGTAAGCAACTTAAAACAACATGGAAAAAACTTTGAATGCCCATACTAGAATAGCTTTTTCTATTGGAGATCTAAAGACCTCAAGTTTTACCCTACCCTGCAAGAGAGTTGTAACATCCCGTTTCCAGAGAACGGGTCGGACCAAAGAAACGGGTCCAGATGTGGTAAATTACCACATCTCATG
>JANQBM010000002.1:28264963-28292325 GCA_025594535.1 Erythroxylum domingense
CTAGGAACATTTAGGAATAATACATAAATGCAATATGAATCTCATAATTATAATCTCATTATAATTTCATTTGCAATTTACAATTATCCTATGGACTTTATCATACATCTAAACATGAACAAGATAAAGAATGCCTTTAAATAATTTATCACTAAATTACAACCAAAGCAATTGACTGTAGGGCATAAACTAACATTGGGATCAATGTATCAACTCTTCCAACTTTCGAGCCAATCAAGCACTCCCATATTGAAGATAGAGTACTAAAACTCTATGTAACATAGATTGGATCCGGTAATTTGACCTAGCTATGAAGGAAATGACCATAATAACTTTAGACAATAATAGATCAAGAATTTTGATGGCGAATATGGTCGTAGGGCCTTTTACAGAATCTCAGCAACAATAAGAAAGAGTGACAAGCCTTATCAGTCTTGTAGTTCTTTTTGAAAAACATGGATGGTGATTGGAGGAAAGAAGGATATGGAGTTTGTAGTTGGCTAATTTTAATTGGCTCACTTATGGTCACATGGTGCAGCATCGGAGTCAAGGGGAACAAAGTTTTATTGATAGGCCTTGTGTAACCGTTGATACTTTGACCTGATATAGCAATCAATGATGCTTCGACGTGATGTTGTAGAAATCGATGATGCAAAAGAGATGGACCCTGAATTGAATGGAGAGCCCAAAGGAGGTTTACTGGTGGCTCGCATTTTCATAGCAATCGGGTCTATCAAGGTAAGGTACCATAGTTTGAGTGAGTTAAAACGTTCTGACGCAACAAATGAAAACCTTGGAGATGAGCATGAGCCATCCTTGGTTGTTGGTTTGATCGATGAAGGCTCAAATCAGAGGGAAGAGACTCGTGAGTTACTGCAAAAATCATAGAATTCTAATGATTCTTCAAAGTCTAGTAAAGATAGAACCATTGTGATAGTTGATAGCTCAACAAATGGTTGGATACCTTGCAATAATTCACATTCCACAATTATTAAGCAAGCAACATTCGACTTATAAGTTAGTAGAAGACCTCACTATAGAAAATTAACAAAAAAGGTAAAGAAAAGAATGAGAGTAGGTCAATAGTAATAGCCTCTTGTAGGTCCTACAAGTGAAAGAATTTGAGTTATTTAGGTAGAGAACAAGACATGAAATAAAAAGATCAAAGAATTAGCGAGATAAATTTGAATTTTACCTTCCATAGATAAGAAAATAGAGATGGTGTGTCGATTACAAAAGCCTTGTAAAGCCTACATAGGTAGTACTCTCCCACAATTGTAAGTGCTAGTAGGAGAAGATTTGTAAAAGTTGAAGCAGACCTAAAGAAGCCTGCGAAGGTAAGATGAACAAACTATAAGAAAGCAAAAGCTAATGCTACACCCATACCTAGTTATTAATTTAAATCCAATTATAAGGTTTTCAAGAAATCAAGAAATTAGGCAATAATATTAATTGTATTATGGACACAACATGTTTTATGAATGTAAAGATTTGAAAAGGTCAAGATAGAAGTCAATAATGGACTGTATATGAGTGCAATAAGCTACTGAGGTGAATACAGCTTTAGAAGAAAAAAAAAGATGATTTTATGTCACTATGATCCAATTGAACATATTAAAAACATGAATTTGCTAATCAAACTATTATTCTAACAATTCATTGAGTAGAACATTTATGTGTAAATAAAGCAAGAAGGTCACTTTTATAACTTTCAAAGGTTAAATTGGTACAGTATGAAATTTTGTAAGAGAAATATCATAAAACACAAAAATCTAGCAATAAATAAGTCCACTAACTCTTTCACACGCAATAATAGAACAATGAAGAAGTGACATCAAAAGGCGATTCAGACATAGCATGGGAATATAGCCGAGCTTTAAATTTAAGCTCATACATTTTTACCGAAGCAAAAAGTGGTACATGTCCCTAAATTTTTATAAGTTATTAACGTAAATTTGGAAAAAATAGACATACTTACATCGGAGAGTTGTACAAATTGTTCATCATTTCTTGGTATGGTTAAAACGACCACCTCCAAAGTAAACAAGCATGTAAATCTATAAAAAATATAGCGAAAGATAAACTTTTGATATTCTTAATTAAGAAGCAAAAAGAAATGGAAACGGAGGTAGGATCTAAAAGTTGATAAAGTCACTAGCAGCTTTTGTGAATGGAACTTTCGATAGTCTTGTTTAACATGAAAAATCTATAACCAATGGGAATAAAGGAATAGTAAAGCCTTTGAAGAAGTATATATGTAACAAATGCAAAGTACTATTTCTTTTTTTTCCTCCAGTTAGAAAAAATGAAAAGAGTGATATAAGAGGGAAACGGTGGATTGGAAAGTGACCAAAATAGGTCTTGATTCTTCATCGTGCCTGGCTATATAGGTGACTCCTTCTGCAAAGCTTACTAGAAAATTCATCTGCCATAAAGTTTTCTGCATTTCAAAAATAAGAATTAGACAAATAAAAAGTAACCAAAAAATGGAGCGATTGATAAATTATGAGCTAACGTTTGTTCTTTATTTTGAATTCGTGGCTAATGGAACAAAAATCAAAATGAATGATTATGAAAAACAAAAGACTAAGAAGTAACAGGAAAAGGGTAAGAAAAAAATTATCTACAAAATTTGGTGGTAGTAATAATATGATAATGGAGGTTTTTGTTACAACACTAATCACTATGTTATCTATCCAAAAAAGGCAAACCTTTAACTCTTAAAAATTGTCCAGCATAAGCATCAATGCAGAATATCTCTTGTAATTAGGTAGAACATATCGTTAATGACAATAGTTATTCCCTCTAGTGATAATATAATCTTGAAGATAGAGACAATAGAAACATGATAGGATTTTATCTGAAATTGAACATTTGGAATGCAAATAAAAACTTGACGTCAAACATCAAATTGAAAAGGAAGTATTCATAATTATGATGGACAAATGAGGTAGAAATATAGAAAACTTTAAACTTGACTTATGAAAGAAAATTAACAGTGAAAATAAATAAAACCCCCACCTGCTTCAATGAAAGAGGAGTTGGTTTTTATAGAAGCTCCAACACAGCTTCATTTTTCTCATTGATTCGATTACATGTTTATTTCTTGTCCATTCCAAAAAAAAAAAGAAGTAATATCAAGGGAAAGAAAGAAGGGAAGATAAGTTGAAAATCTTCTACTTTTGGCATTTTGGCTTATTTTAAAGAGTTTTAGAGAGGATGAATTGATACATATTTCTCCATTTTCATATCAGAAACAAACAGGGAAAAAGAATAGAAAATAAACAAACCCATCAATGGCCGATGTGGAACAAATATCCCTCTTAAAATATCAAGAAAAATAACAATATTATTTTTCTATACTTTTAAGAATCAAAACGAAATTTGTATTACTAAAACAATAATATTAGCAAAAAGTAGATAGAGTGTAGGGGCAACAAAAATATTAGCAAAAATTAGTTAGAGTGTAGGGATGATCCAATTTTGTAAGTCGTTAATGATTTCAGATGGGGCAGGTGATGATGAAAATGAAGGAGGTGTCAAGGCATATGTTGGGATGTTAACAGGATTTGACCAACAGTGCAACCGTAGTTGAAATTACAGAGGAAATAGTTTCCTCATCTTGAATTCAGAGTGATTAGAGCAGGGTTTGTGGAACCAACAAAATAGGAACCTTGCTAACTTAAACAACATCATGAAACCTATTTGTGAAATTGAATGGTTGAACGGTGGACATTGATCAATCAAGAAATATTTTTTCACTAACTGGAATTTTATGCATTCATAAGACCTATATACAATAGCTATGCATTGTAAACTTACAGAAGCCATATCTTCTATTGATTTCTTAGAAAAGTACAACTATAACCAAAGGCCAGTTTTAATAAAAGGAAACATCTGACAGTTCCCATCACAAAACGTAAACATTCTCACTAACCTTTTCCTCATCCATAAGTTCTACGTTATCATTTGCATCAATGTATTTTTTGCGCAAGGCTAGGACAATTTCGACTTCCGCTTTCTAATGTAACTGCATTTGAGAGTTAGGCTGTAAGATAGATCTCTGAATCAAGCACACATCGTGATTTAAAATATAAAAGCAATGCTTTACATACCGATCATAACTATATCAATTGTAGATGATTATTTAGGCAAATCCTAAATATAATAAACTTATATGTCAGATTCTGGATATATTAATTACAAGAATGATTGTGGCTAATCAGAATATGATATTGTTTACTATTAGATCACCATTGCATCTTGTGAGTATAACCATATTACCCATTTTATTACAACATTGCCTCTCTTTTTATTTCTGAGTTAAAAGGAATACAAGGATAATGGTAGATTGAGAGATGATAGTGTCACAATTCATTCCCAACTGCAAACAACGAAAAGTGAATATCAATAGTTTAAGCATTACCCTTAAAGAAATAAGCAATTTAAAACAGCATGGTAAAAACTTTGAATGCCCATACTAGAATAGCTTTTTCTATTGGTGATCCAAAGACCTTAAGTTCTCCCCCACCCTACCAGAGATTATTACCAGTCTATCATGATCTAATGCTCTTAATTACTTCATACTCTTCACAAACTAATGAGCAGAAAAATCAACGAAAAAAAGTAGAAATTAATAATATGAACTTGCCTTCAGAATAAAAACAGTGCCATTTATGTTATGTGCAATGCCTTCAATGAGTAAAGAGGATAACAAAGGAGTAGTTGTGGCTTGTTTTTTAAGTGGATTAATCCTTCTACCACTGGCATAAGCATCAACAATAGTCATCTGTAAAAGAAATATGTTGATATTAGTGTTCGTAGGAAGCTAAAAATGGAGGTTCGTATCAATAGAAAATGTTTTCCAGCAACAAATAATCAGCAATAAGACTAAGTATTTTTTCCATTCAAATGACACTGAAGTTTATAGTCATTTGACAACATTCGTGGAAGTAATTGATATTGTACATGGAATATAACCTAAGTATTTACATGTGTTAAGACCTTCAATGAATCACCACAGTCATCACCATTTGATGATGAACTACAAAAAGAAATAACAAAAGAGTTAAAAACCTTTACAAAGAACAAGTCACATCAACGAAACACACAAAACTACTGGAACACAGACACCATACCACCAACATCCTTTGTCATGTCTCCAATCATAATCTCATCTAAAAGTCCTAGATTCCCCAACGTGTCATCATCCGAAATTTCGATGCTATTACCCAGTACTAACCTACGCCAATTTTTAAAATTTAAATTTTTATCTTATAAATTTTATTTTAAAAATTAAAATTTAAATAATTAAAAAAGGAAATTGTGTTTATTTTTTATTTTTTATTATTTTAAATTTATTTTTTTATAAAATTAATGATAGCATAATTAAAATTAAAATTCAATTAAATTAAATTTTTATTAGAATAATATTAGCACGATTAAAAGTAAAATGATAAAAAATAAAAAATAAAAATACTCAAGGAATGTCACGCTTTTGATTTATGTCACGTCCATGACACTTATATCACAGGCGTGACAGTTATATTTAAGTGAATGAATCGCTTAAAATCTAAGCAAAAACGACGAGGTTTTATTAACCGAAGAGTTAATATAGAATAAGTTTAGATAGAGTATACGTCTGTTCTCTGTGCCGACAAGCTATCCTCAAAAGCATCGATGTGTATGAGGTGATAGTTAGGAGACGAGTCCCTTCGAACCTAGTAGCTCATATAGCACCTGAAACAGTCATGGTAGAGCAACGGAGGATGGTCATTGCCAATCTTCCTACGAACTACGGTCTTTGGAGTGCTATGAGTAGTGGACTTATAGAGAAGCGATGATGAAGTTGTTCTGTAGTGTTATTATGAAAAGTGTTGCAGGCTGAGGAAGAGTGAGGATGGAGGTAGGGAGGAAGGATTGAATCTAACATAAAACTTAAAACAATAATAAAACAAAAAATTTAATATATAATAAATAATAATTTAAATATAGATTGAATCTATCATAAAATTTAAAATAATAACAAAATAAAAATTAATCATAAAAGTTCAATTATGCTTAAAGAAAGTCAATAGAAAGGATTTTAAATTTATAACTTTTTTCAACGTCCTTTAAACATAATTCTTTATAGTTTAAATATTACTTTTTAGCGCATGCTCAAATTATCTTAAGCAAAATTACTTATATATAGTAACTAGTAATTCAATTTATTAAACAAGTTAATGATAAAAATAATAATTAGTTTTTAACAATAATTATTCAAAAATTTTTAATTAAAGTACAAGAGAAAATAAAGAACCTAAATTTTGACAAATATAATTTTTTGGTGAGATTAAACATATTTAGTATTTTTTTAGGATAAAAATAGTAATTCATTTTTTAATAATAATAATAATTTAAAACATTAATTAAATTTCAAGAAAATTTAATCTTTTACATATCAGCATGTGGATAAGATTGTCTTTCTAGCTTTGATTTTAGTATACTTCATCGTTGCCTTCCATTTAGTTATTTCGAGGGCTATAGGAGTAACAAGCTTGAGTTTCTCCTCCTCAGCAAAGCAATGGGCAATCAAGGCATTGAATCTCATTCCTCATCCTGTGAATAATATGTCATCACCAAATTACTTACCTCTGAAGGGAGTGTATTCAGAGTCTGGTAAATTATGAAGACATTAGGAAGAAGACTGTACTCCTTTACTCCCCCTTCTCCTGTATACCTTATGGAGAATAATTCTTTATTCAAGGAACTTTTGTCAACACTAGATGAGACTATGTACCTCTAGGAGACATTTCTAAGAAATTACTGTGCTATTTCTATTTTCAGAAGTTCATTAAGCCAATGGTTAGGTATAAATATCTTAATGGTCATCAGGCATAATCTGTCAAACCAATCCTGAGCTTCATGGGATGCTTTATGAGCTTTTGAGCTTATGGATGTAGCTGGAGATGGCCTATGTATCTATATGGCCATATTAACATTAACTATTTCCATAACATTCAATACATCCTCTATCCACTTCTTTGTATTGAAACTGGTCAGGGCTTTAATGATGACACTAATTTTATTGACCAAAAAGGTGACTTTATAGTAACTTTAATTAGATCAGTGCAAATATAGATAACAGCGAAACTGAAATCCACTAAACAATATCTTTCTTGAAAATCCAATCATATATATTATGAAATACCTTTAGGCTGAATACATAATATATGCAATTAGACTTCCATATAAAAAGCGATCAGAGTACAAACCATCAACTCTCACGACACTACCACCTTTGAGTGAATAGATCATTTACACAACAACTTTCCTCCATCTAATGCCTTTATGATCATCTTAAAATGTTATGTAAGGCCAACACCTTCGGGCAAGAGAACCAAAATACTGACTTGAAAGGCCACTTTGGTGACTATATTCTCATCGGTATTCCAGAAAGTCCACTAACACAAGGGATACAACTTTATGTTATCCTCACATTCTTTATGAGCATATGGTATATGACAATGTACCTTTAACAAATGCAAAAACCCGAATGTACAATCTCATTGTCACATACTCGTGCTAAAGACATTATCTGAAAACTTCATTTGAGATTTTCGTAAAAGAAAAATCTCAGTGGAGTGACTATCGTGCATTACTTGATACTGAATTGACCGCCCAAGACACAAAAGTCTCATCTATCTCCCTTATGGTGAGTTCGTTGCATGAAAATTCACTCAAAATGGCTTCAGAATATCTTAATCCCTTTTTCGATTAACTATCGTGCGATCTCGAACACTAAATATAAGACTCGAGACACGAAATTTTGAAGTATCTCCCTCTTGTGATATTCAAAGCATGAAAATTCACTCAAAATAAAATTTAGAACACCTTAATTCCTTTTTCTAGAGTTAAAATTTAATTTATTGCTAATGTAATAAATCTAGAAAAATGGAAAATTTCACTTCATAAATTTCCCGAACCTTGAAACTGACCCAAAACACCCTGGGTTACCCTTAGAGGAAATCTGAATTTTTTTAGTACTGTACATCTATCCGTAAAGGATGACATCACCCAGATGTGCCCACCGTCATTGAGGCATGCATCGCACGTGGCAGACACGTGTTTGTCTAAAATCATGCCACATGTCGACGCGTGCAATGCAAGCATTATACACATCTACTCCCTGACAGTACTATTCACAATTAGGTGCATGGTAACATATCTCTTGCCAGAAAATGGCAATTTTTGATGAATTTTTGGCCCTTTTTCTAACTTCCTATGTCGTTTTCAACCCTTTTCTTAAGGCTAAACAGATGTATACTACTTTCATGCAGTAAAAAGCAAGAAAAAACCAAGAAACGGAAGTTAGCTCTCTGAAAATCTTATGGAGACAAAAACTGAAAAATCTACATTTTTAACCACCCGATCACACCACCACTTTTATACCACGTGTAATACGTAACGATACCTTAGTGACGTACCCCAAATCGAACCTGAAAGGGAAAAATTGAAGAAATGCAGAAAATTCCTGATTTTGATTTTGAACTTCAAACGAGCTTTCCAAAGCCAAAACGATCTAGAATCCACCGCCATCTTCATGACAATCCATCACCGAGATGTAGGCTAGGTCTTTCTACAGTTTTCTAAATATGTAAGCTCTCTTAACAGTTCATAGATTCTTTATGGTTGCGATTGTTATGAGCAACTACAGGAGACCTTAATCTATTTATATAGCTTCCATATCAGGTTTTCCCATCACAAGGCCGATATGGACTAGGTTCACACTAAAAGGGATTCATTGTCCACCCGAACTTCGACCCATTAATTTAATGATCGGGCCACTTTATTATCTTTATCTAAATCAAATTACGTAACTTAACTGATAATTTATTTAAAAACCAAATTACAATTAATAACTGTCCACTGTATGAAAAATTGACAAAATTATGTTTAGGGGTAAAAATGTCATCATCCTTTAACTGTATCCAGAATCCACAAACAAAATCTCCAATCATAATAGCCACAAAATATACGCGTTGAGCATTCTCCAAGACTCGTGCAATACCAATATAGAAAACCACAAACAAACATTTTCAAGTTACCAATTTGAAGCCCCACAACAACATTATGTACTTATTCCCTCACCAAAAATCACAATAGCATAATATGTTGAGTCTTTTAGGGGTTTCTCATTCGATAGTCACAAACCTTATTTTAAGAACTCTAGATTAATTATAAGGTTCATTGTTTTCTGGGTTTCAATTGTCTAATTACAATTTATATTGTATTTTAAGATTTTAAAAGCTTTAATCTGAACTTTTCATATTGTTTAGGGTTTAAAACAATTTCAAATTCAATTCTATAAAATCAATAACAATAAGAAAATTTAATTAAATTATAAAATTAAAAATTAGCTCTAATAAAACTATTGAAAAACTGGGTTGGGATTCGATCCTAACCATGATGGAATAATTATGAAACATTTTCATATTTTTTATTTCTAGAAAACCAAGATCTTTTTAATTTTATAAAATGATTAACATAAATTATAATGAAGCAAAAACTTAATTCGACCTTATTCTAAAGTTTCATCTTTGGCTTATCGTATCCCTTGAATTGTTTCTGAAATCGATCTGTCTTAACCAAATTTTAATAGATTAAGAGAACTTTGCAACTTTCACAAAGAGGGTTAAACAAGAAGTATTAGCTCCATTAGAACTTAACCCTATTGATAATAAGTTTTTGGAAATTTTAGTAATTTAATTGAAATTAAATTATAATTTCAATTAAATTTTAATTAAAATTACAAATAATTGTAAGTAAATTAAATGCCAGTTATGCCTAAATTAGATCAATATCTTATGTTGATCCTTATTTATCAAATACCTCACATTTAACTATAAAGTTACTAAACCTTTACAATCAAGTCCAATTGATTAAAATAACTTTAATCTCTTCAACTCAATCTATATGTAAGAACCATTAGGTTCCCAAATATGTTAGGAATGATTATAAATTATAATTTAATTGATAATTAGAATTACATAAATTAAAACTCCTTTTAATTTATCTTTAATTCCTTAATTAAATAATTTATAATCATAAATCAAGATTGACGTCTAGCAATGCATCATAACCACCCAAATATTTAGGCATGTCAAATTAGTATTGACTAAGCTTTTCGTGCATGATTTTTTTGTATAATTCAATCCTTTCTTTATACAATGTTCCAATTAGACATAGAGCATGAAATTAATATCTACTTTATTTTGAGTCCAAACATATTAATTCTGTCATTAGTCATTGATTCCATTAATGAAATTTGTAAACTATTTACAAATCATCATCCCACCTTGATCTAAGATTTCCTAAATCAATATTAATCGAGAACAACTAAACATTCTCACTAATTACTTTAGGGTGATGAATCTTATTTTGATCACACAGTTACCTCCATATAGCTTATGCTACATCTAATTACTACCGATTGAACAACCTAAGATTAAATAGGTTATAAGTAGTATTAGAATATAGTAATCCTTATACAAAATAACTTTGGTGACCTCAAGTCAAAGGATCACTTGTATAATCATCACAATTAGAATTTCATAGATATACAAGTAATATTCCAAATGCCCATTTTGTTGAAAGAGACATCTTTATAAGAAAAATTTATAATCTTAGCTACAAAATGTATGTGTGATGGTCTCCATAAGTTTACTTAGTATTTGGGAGGAATCATCACAATAAATCAAAGTTTACTTCTTACTATAACTCATTGTATTTAGTTATGAAAGGAATAATATCTAACATTGTATATTTACTTTATCATTCTATATTTAACTATAAAGTAAATCGCAAATTTATTAAGATTTAAAATAAATAATTCAATGGCGGAATTTATGATAAAGCCAATGGAGCGGAAAAACTTCTTATTCTTTTTTCAAGAAAATGTCTCATGTTCAAATTTAAATAAACAAAAAAACGATAAGTGGCCAGTGGCATATACGATCAATTATGAAATGTCACCACGCCATCCTATCAAATCTCAAATAACACTGTCGCCATGCCATCCTATCAAGTCTCAACTTTGACCACACAATATCAAAACAAAAAAAGAATAAATTAAAAAAGTATAAATTTATCTCAACTTTATAATAGTAATCAAAATTTTAAAATTGTCAATTTACTATAAAAATAATGAGATATTACGTTTTTTATTAATATCATTAACTTGACTCGTCTTGTCAAATTTTTATACTCATGTATTTATTATTTATCTAATTATTTATTAATTATTTTATTAAAATTTAAAACATAAAAACTTAATATACTCGGTGTATAAGGCTTTTTGTTTTGTAGAAGTTTAAAAAAGGTCATCGATATACGTAGCCTATAAGGCTTTTTGTTTTGTAGAAGTTTAAAAAAGGTCATCGATATACGTAGCCTTACTCTTATATTTTTACAAAAAACCTGTTTCTACGAAGGAAATAATTTTAATTTTCTTTCTTCTCGGTAACACATTTGCTTGTATTTTGTTACATTTTCTAATTGTTTTTTGGTCGGCCAACAACTGTTTATGGAAAAACAAACTATTAGTTTTACGCTCAAAATTGCAAGTATACAAGTCGTGACTTATATTAAAAAATGGATATCGATTCTATAAGAATTGTGCTTGGGCATGACTTAAGTCAGGTTGCTTTTTGTTTAAGAAACAATTTTTTATGGATATAAACTGAAAATTTGAGTTAAATCAAACAACTAAAAATGAACAGATGATAAGGAAAAGTCCAAAAACTTGGAATTCAATATCTAACAATTAGATATCACTTTTTTTTCCTATTTTATCTCCTTCCTTCTTGTTAATTAAATTATTCCTTACCTAAGATGCCCTAATGTATTAACTACCCTCTCTCAAGGTATAATTAATTATCTCTAACCAAATTAAATGTAATTTAAGATTTTAAAAGCTTTAATTTGAACTTTTCATATTGTTTAAGGTTTACAACAATTTCAAATTCATTTCCATAAAATTAATAACAATCCAAAAATTTAATCAAATTATAAAATTAAAAATTGGCTTTGATACCACTATTGGGAAACTTGGTTAGGATTTGATCCTGACCACGACAGAATAATTATAAAACCTTTTCATATTTTTATCTCTAGAAAACCAATATCTCTTTAATTTTATAAAATGATGAACATAAATCTTAATGAAGCGGAAACTTAAGTCAACCTTATTATGAAGGTTGATTTTTGTTTTGTCGTATCCCTATGACTATTTCGGAAATCGATCTGTCTCAACCATCGTAGCTACACAAATGTCTGACCTTTAACGATATCCACAGAATGGGTTGAGATAACTCTATAACTCTTATCGAGAGGATTAAGCAAGAACTGTTAGCTCCATTAAAACTTAAGACTATTTATAATAGGTTTTGGACATTTTAGTAATTTAATTGGAATTAAATTATAATTTCAATTAAAATTTAATTAGAATTGTAAATAATTCTAATTAAATACCAATTATGCCTAAATTAGATCATTATCTCATATTGATCCTTATTTATCAAATATCTCATATTTAATTATAAAGTTTCTCAAACTTTACAATCAAGTCCAATTTGATTAAAATAACTTTGCTCTCTTCAACCCATTATTTATGCAAGAACCATTAGGTTCCCAAATATGTTGAGAATGATTATAAATTATAATTATAATTGATAATTATAATTACATAAATTGGAACTCCTTTTAATTTATCTTTAATTCCCTAATTAAATAATTTATAATCATAAATCAATATTGGTATCTAGCAATGCATCATAACCATAAAAATATTTTGGAATGTCATAGTGATTTTAACTAATCTTTTTGTCATGATTTGTCCGTATAATTCAATCCTTTCATCTACAATGCTTTGATTAGACTTAAAGCATGAAATTAATATCTACTTTATTTTTAGTCCAATAATATTAGTTCTACGCCATTAGTCATCGATTCAATTAATGACATTTGTAAACTATTTACAAATCGTCATTCCACCTTGGCCAAGAATTTCCCGAATCAATATTAATCGAGAACAACAAAACATTCTCACTAATTACTTTAGGGTGATTAATCATATTTTGATTATGCAACTATCTCCATATAGTTTAGACCACATCCACTGACTACTGATTGAACAACTTATGATTAAATAGGTCATAAGTAATATCAAAATATAGTAATCCCTATACAAAGATAACTTTAGTGACCTTGAGTCAAAGGATCACTTATACAGTCATCACAATGAGAATTCCATAGATATACAAGTAATATTCCAAATAAATTTCTCATATTGAGTCTGTTTACTGAACTTGTTAATCTCTAGCAAACACCCCCACGTTTCTTTAAGTATCTCCATACTTTAGTTTGTAAGATCGACTACTTCCTTTATAAGGAAAAACAAAACGTGTGCTAATCTTTTTACATTTTATTAATGTTCGATCTTAATACAACAATGATTAAAAGCATTTAGGGATAATATATAAATGCAATATGAATCTTATAATTATAATCTCACCATAATTTCAGTTGAATTGTATAATTATCTCATAGACCTTATCATATACATCTAAACATATACAAGATAAAGAATGTCTTTAAATATTTTGTCATTAAACTACAACCAAGGCAATTGGCTATAGGATATAAACTAATAAAAGAAAGAGTTTCTATTTCTAACCCCAAATGCCTTCCTTCTAGCTCTAAATGTTTCCTGCCAAAATTATAAATTGGAAATTTCTAGTTCATTTTTCACGTTGAAAAAGTAATAGATTAACTAGAAAGCTAGAGAGGTAAAGAGGAAAAATATGTTTTCCTAGTATTTACAGGATTTTCTTAGCAACAAAATTTCAATGCACAACTAGTTATAGGATTAGGATACATTTGTGTGATAATCAATATTTGATAGGTATTTAGTAAATAGTCAGTTGTTTCAGTCTTGCATATAGTCAAACAAGTTATTAAAGGAGGATACATTATAGGAAAAAATACAAAAATAAATATGTTAGAGAAACAAAATTTAAAATAATTGTGAAAGTCAATTCATTGGCAATGTGACTATAAAAAATCTTAGTCGATCGAGTTTTTATTTATACCAAAGAAAATTTAAGAAAATAGTGCAAATGGCCATTTTATTGATAGAGACATCTTTATAAGAAAAGTTTATAATCTTAACTATAAATGTATATGTGATAGTCTCCATAGGTTTACTTAGTATTCAGGAGGACTCATCACAATAAACCAAAGTTTACTTCTTATTCTAACTCATTGTATTTAGTTAGGAAAAGAGTAATCTCTGACAGATTCTTGTTCAAAAACTAATTTTCAAAGTAATATTTACTTTATCATTATATATGTACTTTATCAAACAAGACCTATTTGACAATTAGCTGATTGCATTAGCTCATAGCTGATTCTATCAAGGGTTAGCAGATAGCTGATTTGACTAGCAGATAACATCAGCTGTTTATTAAAGATGTTTGATAAAATTAGTTGTTTGGTATTAGTTGTTTATGTATAAAATGACTTATAATATAGAACACATAATAACAAAAATTTTGATCAATTTTTAATTTAATTTAATATTTTTCTATAATTTATAAATTAATTAAATAATATTAATAATTTTTTAATTTTTATTTATAGATTTTATTTAAAAATTAAAATTAAAATAATAAAAAATAAAAAAGTGGTCACGCCTATGACACAAACTAGATATTTTGTTTTTTATTTTATCATTTTAATTTTAATTTTTATAAAATCAATAATAACATAATTAACATTAAAATTAAAATTTAATTTAATTTTTTATTAGAATAATATTAGTATAATTAAAATTAAAACATTAAAAACTCATAGAATGTCACGCCTGTGATTTTGTGTCATGCCCATGACACTTATATCACGGGCATGATAGTTATATTTAAATAAGTGAATTGCCTAAAATTTAAGCAAAAACTACTGACTGTTTTATTAATCGGACAGAGTTAATGGCCGTGTTTGGTGAACATCTTTCAGCTATTTATTAGCTATTTGACTCAAATGATCTATTTGAGCCATATTAAAAAATTATTTGGCTGTTTGGTTAGGAGGTGCTTGGATTAGCAAATTCAACCCAACCGGCTAATTTTTCAAAAGCTTGTCCAATGTAGCATTTGGAATTAACTTATTCATTTATCAAAGTATTGCCCCCCCTCTCTTTACTCTCTTCTCTCTCTCGATCTCATAGAAGAGGCACCAGATGATGCAGAACCTCTTCGGCGATTAGTCTAAAGACGAGGAAGAAATCGATTCTGAGCACGAATCCAATCCCCAACCCAATTATGTCTTTGTAAACCCCTATTCGACCCCCATTCTCATTTCCCTTCTTCTTTTCAGTGTTTGTTCATGTTCGTGTTCGTGTATATGATGTTGTTACTTCATATATGTGTGATTTTAGGGTTGATTTCTATGGTATTTCGAGGATTTTAAAATGTTGGTATTTTTCCTAGGGTTGATTTTTTCGATTTGAGGAGGGAAAAATTGAACCTTTGATAGATTGTTTCGGAGAATTGGGAATACTATGCTAATTACATTCCTTCTGTTTCGCTGTGATACATTTGGCTTGATTGCGTTGTTTTGTTTTTGGGGACATTAATTTTCAGTAGGATTATAAATCTCCTTATCAGGTCTCAACATGCAGTAGGTTGGATGTTGCTTTCTCTTAATTATGATGTTGCTTTCTCTAGGATGAAGCTAAGGGAGAGTTGAGATATGAGCGTGAGGGTGAAGGATGCAATGACGAGCACATTGTTTCACTTGCACAATCCATTGATTGATCTATTGACCTTTTTGCTTAACTGGCTATTTCTACAATGTGAAGATTGTTACTTCTTATTGTTCTCTAAAACCTTTTTGCTGAATTGGCTATTTCTACAATGTGAAGATTGTTACTTCTTATTGTTCTCTAAAATCTTTTTGCTGAATTGGCTATTTCTACAATGTGAAGATTGTTACTTCTTATTGTTCTTTAACATTAGAGGCACAATTCAGCTATCAACCAAGATACTATTAAAAGCTACCTGGTAGATCTGCACAAGTTGGAATTTCTGTTTCTATCGGTATTATGGCTTTGTTACTTGTACATGTAAAGGTCACAGAGCTTATTACAAAATTTAAGATAATTTTTTTTGTCTTTTTGTACGCAAGGTAGCTTACCGTTTTACTATTAGGATAACTGATTATAAGTTTTAAAACTTTCTATCATTCAATGTTATAGTGAGATTAGAAAATAATATAGTGAGATGGAGAAGGGTTAAAATCCTGATGGAACAACTTCTGTGAGTAAGAGTGTAACTTGTCATGGACAATTAAAATTCCTTGTTGAGATGAATGGTTCGTATTTGTTGGTTTCTGATAATTTCAATGCTATTTTATTTTGACTAGTATGGTTTGATTCATTTTGTATCATAATTAACAACATCCAATGAATGTGCAATACTAAAGCAATCTGTTTGATTTTTTTTTTACCTAATTGATATTAATGTTCAATCTCTAATTTATAATTAGAGAATACTTATATTTTTATCTTTAATTTAATTTAGTATTTGATTTGTATTGATCATGCATTAAAAGTTGATTATTTAATATTCAAAAATTTATGTTTATCTTTTTTAATATTATTTAATTATTTAATAATTCTTTGGTTAAATAAAAAGATATTACGATAAAAATTTATATGATTTTTGAATAATATTCATAAGTTAATTATATTACTCATTTTAAATTAAGAGATCAAATAATTTTAAATTAAGTAATTAATCAAAATATATCGATGATAAAAAGTATTTATATAATTATTTTGTAGGAAAAGTCCAATTGTAACTAAAGTAACTCACTAATGTGTCATTATCATGATGATGACGATGATGATGATGATGACGACGATGACGACGATGTTGATGATGATGATGATGATGATGATGATGACGATGATGATGATGATGATGACGATGATTATTATTATTATTATTATTATTATTATTATACATTCTATGTTTTTTATTAGAGTTATAAACTTAATTTTTGTAGAATTAAAAATCTAAAATCTAAATCTCATAAGAATATTCAACGAAATACTAAAATATATAATACTTATACTCTTATAATTTTTTTAAAGTCATGTTCTCATAAGTCATTTTACAAATAAATAGCTAATATTAAACAACTAATTTTACCAAATATCTCTAACAACCAGCTAATGCAATACGCTAGTCAAATCAACTGAAAGAATAAGCTATCAACTAATTGCTAAACAAGGCCAACATAGAATAAGTTTAGACAAGAGTATCCGTCTGTTTTCTATGCAGACAAACTATCCTC
Organism: Erythroxylum domingense; assembly: GCA_025594535.1. Lineage (NCBI taxonomy): Eukaryota > Viridiplantae > Streptophyta > Magnoliopsida > Malpighiales > Erythroxylaceae > Erythroxylum > Erythroxylum domingense. The sequence goes on from JANQBM010000002.1 coordinate 28,282,361, forward strand.
AAAAGCATCGATGTGTGTGAGGTGACAGTTGGGAAACGAGTCCCATCGAACCCAGTAGCGCATATAGCACCTGAAATAGTCGCAGTAGAGCAACGGAGGATGGTCATTGCCAATCTTCCTACGAACTATGGTCTTTGGAAAGCTATGAGTAGTGGACTTGTAGAGAAGCAATGATGATGTTGTTCTATAGTGTTATTATTAACAATGTTGCAAGCTGAGGAAGATAAGAGATAGGCCAAAACCTCTCTCTCCTCTGCTGACAAGGTGACAGTAAGAGTGGGGATGGTAGTGTGGAGGAAGGAGAGATGGTCGAAGATAGGGGGTGGTGAAGGGTGTATAGCCCTTCTACGACATAGCTTCTTCATGGTACTGTTGAGCTTGATAATAGTCTGTGATGAAAGATTCTTCAACAATGAGAATAAAGACTTTGAGAATGTTAGATGACAGAGAGAAAGAACGAGTTGGGGCGTTGATCTGTTCTCTATTTGTTATCAAATAGGTTGAACAAAAGTACGAATCTAAGGAGTTATTAAAGAGGAAGAGTTTGAATGGAGATGGAAACATTTCAAAGATTGAACGAAACTATAAGTCGAAAAAATTAAGTTTGTTTGAATATAAACTCTAAAAATTCATAAATTGAAGAAGAAGATAAAGTTACGAGTTTTTCTTACTTACGGTTGAGGGAAAACCGACTGGCTGTTTTTTTTCTAACATTTATAAGCATGAACCAAATCAAAAACTTAGACGATTCGTTTGCTTTCCGGTTGAATTGGTTGATATGATCCAGTTTTTAAATTTTTGGCATTTTTTTGTCATCCAGGAAAAAATTACAAGAATGCTACTGGAGCAATTAATCTTTAATCGACCCTATCCATTGGGCCTTTTGATAACTTCTATTAAGCTTATTAAGGTGATTATCTTTCCAGATATGTCATGGACCTTTACTTTCTTTCATGTGTTATCACATTATATTATCAATGTCGCTTTTTTTTTGATGCAATATCATTTCTTTTTTATTTGACAGAATCCGAGATATAACTTTTGGAACCAATAGTTTGTAAGATGTGTGCCTAATCTTGAAAAACTATTTGAATTGGTTGCTAGTCATGTGTCGGCTTAAAATCCATAGACGAGAGGATAATCTTAGGTTGGGTTTCCAAAGTAGAAGCAAATGGATTACAGAGAAGAAGAAAATTAAGTTTAATATTTAAAATTTTAATAATAATAATTAATAGTTAATAATTATTGAAATAAATAGTAGACAAATGATAGTTATGTGATAAGTATAAAAATTTCATAAAACTTAATATAGAGTTGTTTTCATAACAAATAAAAAATTAGATATTTTAACGTAATTTTTTAAAGTTTAAAATAATATAACAAATTTAAATTTTTTTAATATACTCTAAAAAATGAATGTTATATTTCTTGCAAAGATACGAAATCTCCAAGCACATGCTAATGTTGAATTCAAATTAGAAGGTTGTTTCTTATAAGACAATGTAAGACTATGAGTTAATATTTCTTCTAAAGATACAAAATCTCCAAGCATATGCTAATATTGAATTCAAAATAGAAGGCTATTTCTTATAAGAAGACGTAAGACTATGGGCTTGTTTGGTAAAGAGCTGATAAACTCTTTCTTAGCTGATTGACTCGTATCAGCTTATTGACTTTATGAAAAAGCTGGTTGGGTTGTTTGGTTATTGGCTCATTAGGTTGACTGATTCAACCCAACCAACTGATTTTGAAGAATGAGTAAATTAAATTAGATATGTTCCGATCTCGTGTTTTAGAAAGATTCATAGTAGATGTTGTTGTTATTGTTGTTTCGATACGTATAAACTAATTTAAATTTGTCTAAGAAAAATTTTAAGGAACAATTTTTAAAATAACTATATTTTGATTTTTATGAAAATATGGTATTAACTAAAATACTATTTTCAATGTCAAATAAGTTACAAGGAACATAATTTTATTAAGAAATTAAATAAAAAACGTTCATTTCACCATTAAGATAAGTTTTGGACAAGAAAATTAACTAGAACATATTTTTATTATAATATCTTTTCTCCAGTGAGGTATGTGAAAGTTAGTTACTTTTTTTAGAATTATTGGTTGCACATTTAAAATTATAGATTAAAATTTGTTTAATTCAAATTCATATCTCTACTTTAAACCTATATATTTTTGACAAATGCAAAATTCATCTTTCTCAATTAATGTCCAGTCTTTGTGATCCATACCAATTGATATTCCTCCTCTTCTTTTTATCAGTGTATCAGCTCTTCCGGAGCAATCGAGTGCTCTAAGAAGATTAAATCAATGTTTTAAAAATTAGACCGAGCATTGAACCGATCAAAAAAAAGTTTAAGGTTTGAAGGTTGTTAACCACTACAAAGCCAATATATAATAAATAAGAAATAAAATTATAAGAATAAATAAAATAAATTTTTAAATAAAATACTTTATTGAAATAAAAATACACTAATAATGTCTATTAATATATAATAAACAATAATTTAAATTTAAATTGAATCCAACATAAAATTTAAAATAGTAATAAAATAAAAATTATTAATAAAAGTTCAATTATGCTTAAAGAAAGTCAATAGAAAGGACTTAAATTTATTATAACTTTTTTCAACGTCCTTTAAACATAATTTTTTATAGTTTAAATATTATTTTTTAGCGCATGCTCAAATTATCATACGCAAAATTATTTATATATAGTAACTAGTAATTCAATTTATTAAACAAATTAATGATAAAAATAATAATTTTTTTAACAATAATTATTTAAAAATTTTCAATTAAAGTATAAGAGAAAATAAAGAACCTAAATTTTGACAAAAATAATTTTTTGGTGAGATTAAATATATTTAGTATTTTTTGAGAAGAAAAATAGTAATACATTTTTAATAATAATAATAATTCAAAAAATTTTAATTAAAATTTAAAGAGATAAACAAAGAATATAAATTTTAAAAATATATTTTATTAGTTAGATTGTGTAAGAATCTTAAAAAGAAAAAAAACAATAAATTTATTGAAAATAAAGATATATGAAATGAGCTTTAAAGCTAATAAAGAATAAAGAAAGAATTATTATCAGATTCTCGATAAATGCTTTTGGTGTTATTCACTCTCTTCAATCTTTTCATCTTCTTCAATTATCATTCATACCAAACCTTTTATGTGTTATTTCTTTATTTATTTAAATTTTGGTTCTTCAATGTATAAGAAAACCAACTGATTTTGTTGCTTAATCGGACAGTTTCCTTAAGAAAACCATTAGGTTTATTTTTTCGTAAGGGTTATAAATACAAATCGGACAAAAAATTAGCCCGGTTCAGTCCGATTTTAAAATTATTGATTAAAACTCAATTTAGTGATAAATTTTTATAATTATATTTGTAATCAAAATTTGATCATCAGTGTCTTTAAAACTGTGTTAAACTTGACAAATAAAGTCAACTTATCTAGTGTATAAGGCTTCTCCTTTACAAGTGCCTAAGGAGGGTTATAATATATGCAACTTTCTTTGTATTTTTACAAAGAGGTTAGTTTCGTAATTTGAACATATGATCTTATGATCACAAACGAGAAAGTTTATCGATTTCTCTAAGATTGAATATTGTTGAGCATGACAAATATTGGAATGAATTCGCAAACAACGAAGTAGTATATTATCATTATAATTACGCAATGTACAACGTCCATTTCTCTAGTTTGTTTTTTCTTTCTTTTATTTACCCGATCCTTAAAATATTGAAAAGATTGCCTCTTTTTGTTGACTTTTTTTTATTAAAATACTATTCATTCAGATTTTTTTTGTAGGTTTGGGATCCTTAGTCGTCAATTTTACTTGTATATGGTTAGTAGAAAGTCAAACAATGGTGGCCACAAACTCTAACTACCCACGTCTTTGTGGTCTATACCAATTGATATTCATCCTCCTCTTTGGGTGACAGGAAATAGGGTCGAGATCTGATCCCGAAAATAGTGAAATAATTACGAAACTTTTCGTAATCTTTGATTTCCTAAAACTCAAGATCTCTTTAATTTTATAAAATGATTAACACAAATCATAATAAAGTTGAAACTTAATTATTCTGAATCTTGATAATAATCTTGTCGTATCCCTCGAACCTTTCTCGAAACCGTTTTGTTTCAACCACTGTAGCTGCGCAAATGTGCATCCTCTAACAGTATCCACAGAATGAGTTGAGAGAACTCTGTAACTCTTACAGAGAGTGCTAAGCAAGAAATGCAAGCTCTATAGAGCTTAAGTCTATTTATAATAAACTTTGAACATTTTAGTAATTTAATTAAAATTAAATTCTAATTTTAATTAAATTTTAAATTAGAATTAAAAATAATTCTAATTAAATACCAATTATGCCCATATAAGATTCAATATCTCAAATTGATTTTTATTTATTAAATATTTCATATTTAATCATAAAGCTTCTCAAACTTTACAATCAAGTCTAACTTGATTAAATTAAGTTTGCTCTCCTCAACCCATTATATCTGTGAGAACCCATTTAGGTTCCTAAATATATTGACAATGATTATAAATTCTAATTCTAATTCATAATTAGAATTAGATAAATTAAAACTCCTTTTAATTTATCTTTAATTCTCCAATTAAATAATTTTTAATTATAGATCAAGATTAGCGTCTAGTAACTCATCATGACCACCTAAATATTTAGGAATCTCAAAGTGGTTTTGACTAACCTTTTCATGTATTATTTTTCCGTATAATTTAATCCTTTTATCAATCAATGTTCCAATTAGACATAGAGCATGGAATTAATGTCTCTATTTTTTAGTCTAATCATATTAGTTCTTTGCCATTAGCTATCAATTCAATTAATGACATTTGTAAACTATTTACAAAGCATCATTTCACCTTGGCCAAGGATTTCCTAGATCAATACTAATTGAGAACAACGAAGCATCCTCCCTAATTACTTTAAGGTGATGAATCCTATCTTTTTCACATAACTATCTCCATATAGTTATGCTACATTTAATGACTACCGATTAAATGACCTATGAGGTTAGGGCGTGGACATAAAGGTCTTTATGACACAATTAGTAATTTGCTTCATTTTCAATCAGGTCTTGCTCTAACTTCTTTGGGGGTTATTACTTCCTTATTAGCTCAACATACAAGTCAAAGGATCAGTTATATAATCATCACTATGAGAATTCCATAAATATACAAGTAATGTTCTAAATGGATTTCTTATATTAGGTCTATTCAGTGAAATTGTTCTATAACAAGCACCCACACATTTGTTTAAATATTTAGATACTTTAGCCTATAAGATCGACTACTTCCTTCATAAGGAAAAATAAAACATGTGCTAGTCTTTTTACGTTCTATTAATGTCCAATCTTAATAGAACAATGACTAGGAACATTTAGAAATAATACATAAATGCAATATGAATCTCATAATTATAATCCCATTATAATTTCATTTGCAATGTACAATTAACGCATGGACATTATCATACATCTAAACATGTACAAGATAAAGAATGCCTTTAAATAATTTGTCACTAAACTACAACCAACGCAATTAGTTGTAAGGAATAAACCAATAATCTCCCACTTGTACTAAACCAATCGTTTAAGTATCTCATACCATATCATCATATGAAAATTATTCAGCTACTGGGACAGTGGCTTAATGAAAGAATCCTACAATATTCTCTATAGTTGGATCTTACAATATTCTCTATACACTTGCTTAAATCTTACAGTTCCCATCTTAATTATCATCATAATTAAGAAAATTTGCCTAAACATATTATTGGATCTTTGATGAGACATTAGCTCCTTATGCATGCCCAATGGCTCTAATGTTCTATAGTACATTACTGTCTTGAACAATGCAAAGAAACTCCATCAAGTTCACTAAAGGACTTGTTGATCCAATTAATCATTTCCAATAAATGAAAAATGTATTATAGCTCAATTAACGACCATTGCTACATTAGAACCTTTCCAATCCTAAATGATATTGTTCTAAGTAAATAAACCTTAATTAGGACTTACTTCTAAAGTTATATCCTTATCATTTTGAACTCAAATATCAACTCATACATAGAGTAATGGATATCTTTAGTACTTCATAAGTATCTTATATCTCAAATACTAAATAGCTTTAGTACATTATCTATATATTTGGACTTAGAATAATTTAACAACGTCCAATCTATATATAAATCTAATTCTTAGAATTAAGTTATTACATTTCCATATCCAACAAGAGTTGTTCGTGGATAATTATGTATTCAACATTTGAAAGTTAGAACTGATGTTCTCTGTGAGCAATATGTCTTCAAATACTCCCACTGAAGAGGACAACAATACCCCTTCTAACGTTCTTGTAGACGTGATAAATTCATAATTTTCTCAAAAACAAACTCTTTGAATTCATCATGAAAGTGAATCTTTCAATATCTCTTAGCCTTTTCACTATACATCAAGTGTATCATTAAAGGCACTAGTTCCAATTAGATGTAATGTCATAAGATTTAAAGTTTTCAAATATCATCTTACTCTTATTACTTATCTTGAGAACCATTCTCCTACAAGTACATATTGAATCAAACAATTTGTTCAACAAATCTGTAAGATTACATCTAATCTTTTGCATATCTTATAACCTTTTATTATTCAATTTAGTTCTAAACTAAATGGATAATACATGCTTTAGCTAAGCATCACATCCTTAAATCACTAGCTTTGACTCTTTCAAAGACCTAGCATTTCATATCTAAAATGAAATCTTGCTAATTAATTCAATTGAAACTATTGAAAGTAAGTTATTATACTAGGCATCGCTATAGAAAAATAATATTTGATCCTATAATATCTCTTATTATATTTCACTCCTGACATAAATCCATACCTTTATGGAAATTTTTTTATGAAGGTATTTAATACAGAATCTTATTCCCTATAGATAACAAAAAATATATAACTTGCCATAAAGATCTCATCGACATGTTGCAATATTCTTAAAGCTTAATTTCTACATAAATTTAAACAATTTGAACTTTTTCAAAATTTTAAATCATCATTTCATTAAATACTTATGACTATATCATATAAAGTCATTAGTAATCTAATGAAATATAAGTATTATCCTTTTTATGAATTGTTATTCTATCCAATATATCCCATGTATAAAATTTAACAATTCAATACCATCATCATCCTTTCACCAAAGGTTGATTTGGTTATTCTTCAACTTTACAAGTTTCACAAGTTCTTTCATATCCTAGTATGTAACTTTATGATTCTCATTATGTTGATTTAGCGAATACGGCATAAAAGGATAATCTTCATTATCTAACCTTTTATTATTGCCATTTATTTTAAACATAAGTCTCCTTTAATCCAACACATACAAACTCTTTGTATAAAATTGGACCAACTACTTTTACTTAACAATCTATTTCTAACCATGTATTGCATATTACATTAATGTTAAATCTAAATTCAATATCAAATACTTATAAGCTTGAATTAGAAATACATATGATCTTTATCATATCACATATAGGTAAGAAAAATCATGCAGTCGTTTTCTTCTAATAACAACTACTATCATACTATAGATAAGCCTTTAATTATAGTCCACAATTATGCTTTTAGTATGCTAAATTAAGTGAAACAATTTCATTAAGGTATTATACCTTTTAGATCTAGTCCATTTGATCTCTTACATCTTATTATCATATTGTTGACATATGTCTTACATGTAATTGTAATCAAAGTTTACAAGACATTAGTCAACTCAAAATGTTAATACATTTTGTCATCTATATGATTTTGACATATCTCTACAATTTTATCTCTATATCCTTAATAGGTATTATAACAAAATTGCATAATGGGCACACATATTTCTATCTACCGTTGAGAACTCTTCTCAAACATATTAATTGTCCAAAAACTTTGGTTCACTAACATAGTATCAACTATACTAAACAAGGTAAATTTTACTCATAACAAAATAAATGTAAGAAAGCAAGTAATCAATTATATACCATGGCTACCAAATTAGATTGGGACTTTAATCATGTATTTGTTACTCCCACTATTTTATTTGAAATAATAGCCTTCACTACTATTCGGAAAGATTAATCTAATCTTTCTAGTGGGTGAGATCCCATTCAAGTATGGTTGATCTTGAGTTTGCTCAACAAACCAACTAGACCTAAATTAGGTAGATAACAACTTTATTTATCACATCGCATATGACTTCTAAATTCGTTAGGTGACAACTCTTGTCAAAATATATCCTATATGTTATTCCTAACCCTACCTCTAAATTTATATGATCATAAGTTTGCTCATCTAAATCACACAAATTTAGTTAATTAGAACCCACTATCATAAGACTAAACAAGTTCAAGTTAAAGCGGCCTTAAGTTTTGTTGGACCACATTTCCAGAGCACAACTATCCAGAATATCATAAAACATGAGCTTAATCCAATAACAACACCTTAACCATGATTGATTCATCTCCATGCTTTGATACCATAACATGTAGGCCTCGTTTTCAGAGTCCAACTCTTGAGTCATGAAACCTTAAATGTTGGGTCCTGGCCCAGAATTTCCTGCGGTTAGCTGACGAGCCCTTCTGTGAAAACCCTTTGGGAAAAGTTCACCGCGGTAAACTCTTGACTTCACTGCGGTGAAGTTCCCATATTAGAACCAAGCGTCTTTCGGTATAATTACGCAGTGGCGAGAAGCTTGACTTTGCCATGGCAAAGATGCATAATTAGCTATAATAAGACCTTGCAAGAAGGGTGTAACACCCAATACACCAAAATAAATCGGTATTTGAGACTAATGTCATTAAAACCACAGAACAGTGAATAATATTCTTTTTTGGTGACATCAAATTAATGATGCTTGACATTTTTTTGGTGGTCACAGGAAATTGTACGAGCAGATGTTTAAGAACCAGTGCAAGAGTGGCATTTTTGTAATTAATGGACAATGAGGCTTATATAAGAAGCTAGTTAGAAAGAAGACAAAACTTTGTCTTCTTCCTTCTCCCTCACCCACGAAACCACCATGGAACCTCCCTTTCAAGTTTTTCAACCCTTGTAACAAGATTGGGAAGGAGAATCAAGCCATTCCATCAATATAAGAAGGTAAGCCTCCATCCCAACACTTGGTTCTATCAATTGAAGCTTAGTTTTTCTCTCTTCTTTCTCATGGCTATGAAACCCATTTGATAGAATGTATGGATTTGATGATGGATTTTCATTCTTTGATGTCTAATGACACACTAACATGAAGAAATTTCATTTTTATGGTGATTTGGGGCTAAAATCAAAACCTAGGGTTTTGGAGTTCAAGCTGTCAATGGAGACAGATTCGTAGGTGCTCTTTGTACATTTTTTTAAGCTGCTTAATGTGTGAATTTGGAGAAACTCAAAACATTCCACTGACAAGGTTAACAGGGAAACAAGTGAGATTTAAGTAGGATGATTCCTGTGAGCAAAGTTTCCAAAAGCTTAAGGAATGTCTCACATCAGCTCCAGTGTCAGCATTGCCTTCAGGGCAAGGTGATTATGTGATATATTGTGATGCCTCTAAAGTTGGTTTAGGATTTGTTTTGATGCGGAATGGAAGGGTAATTGCCTATGCTTCAAGAAAATTAAGGAAACATGAAGTAAACTATCCTACGCATGATCTAGAAATGGCAGCCGTGATATTCGCATTAAAAATTTGGAGACACTATTTATATGGTGAAAATAGTGAAATATATACAGATCATAAGAGTCTTCAACACATTCAATAACAGAAAGAGTTGAATTTGAGACAAAGATGGTGTATTGAGTTACTGAAGGATTATGACTGTCAGATCTTGTATCACCCAGGTAAAGCCAATGTAGTGGCTGATGCTCTGAGCAGA
>JANQBM010000002.1:28358013-28371793 GCA_025594535.1 Erythroxylum domingense
ATAATAATAATAATAATAATAATAATAATAAAACTCATATATGAGATAAATATAATATATAACAATCATGTGTTAAACATTATAATCTTTCGTGCCTCGACTGGCCATCTATATTAAAAGAAAATTTAATATCAACTTTCATTTTGCTAAAAAATAAAAGTTAGAATATTTTAGTATTATTTTTTAAAATTTGGGCTAGTAATATAAAATTGAGTAAAGTTTAAAATCTTTGTATAATTAAACCTTCGATTACTTGTATATAAGTTATCATTTAAATTGAATGTTTACCAATTTAAAACATTCAATTTAAATGACAATATCAAGTTTTAAATTTTAAAACATGGACTAAATTTTATTGTACTTCATTTTTAAGAACTTATTTAACTTTTTACTTGAATATATATGTCATTTTAAATGATATTTTAATTAACTTGGTCATATTCGTTGGGAAATCGGAACAGGATTCTTAAACACAACGAAATAAGTATGAAACTTTTTTGTGTAATTTCCCAAAAGTCAAGATCACTTAAATTTCCTAATATGATCAAATGCATAAACACAATAAAACATGAATAATAAATTCAAACCTGATTACGTAAATTGATCATTTTCTTGTTGTTTTCCTTAAATCACTTTTAAAATTGGTTAATCATAACCACTGTAGCTGCATATATGATCAACATCAAATGGTATTCGCATGAACTTATTAAGAGAACTCTACAAGTGGTAGGTAAACAAGAAGTGCTAACTCCTTTAGAACCTAAGCATATTCTTAATAGAGTTTAAACCTATTAGTAATTTAATTGAAATAAAAATTTAATTCTAATTCTAATTAGAATTATAACTAATTTTATTTAAATATTAATTGCATCAAATAAAATCTAATATCTTATATATTTATCATTATTTATTAAATATCTCATATTTAATCATAAAGTTTCTCAAACTTTATAATTAAGTTTAACTTGATTAAATCATTTTTTCCTCTCCTCAACCATTCTTTGTGTATGACCCATTAGTTGCCTAAATTTGTTGGTAATAGATATAATAATAACTTTAATTCATATTAACATTAAATAAATTAAATTACTTAATTTATATTTATTTCTCAAATTAAACTATTTATATCCATATAATAAGATTGACGTCTGGTAACGCATTATGATCATCCAAATATTTAAGAATGTCAAAGTGATTTTGACTAACTTTTATATACATGATTTTTTTTGTATAATTCAATCACTTCATCACATAATATTTTGATTAGCTACAAAGTATGAAATCAATGTCTACTTTATATGAGTCCAATCATGTTAGTTCTCCATCATTAATATTTAATTATATTAATGATATTTGAAAACTATGTTTATTGTGTCATTCCACTTTAGCTAAAGATTTCTCAATTTAATACTAATCAAGAACAACATAACATTCTTCCTAATCACTTTAGGTTGAGAAATCCTAAATTGATCTATCAGCTATCCCTATATAGTTTATACTATATCTAATGACTATCAATTAAGTTATCCTTGACTAGAATAGATTATAAGTAGTATTAAAATATAGCAATCCATATATGGGATACTTTTTTGATCTTGGTTCAAAGGATCACTTATATAATCTTCACAATGAGAAATTTTATAGACATATAAGTAACATTTTGAATAGAATTCTCATATGGGGTCAATTAAGATAATTTGTTCTATAACAAGTAGCTATACATTTGTTTAAATATCTCTAGACAATATTCAATGAGATCAATTACCTTGTTCAAAAAAACATAATGTATACTAGTATTTTTACGCTCTATTAATGTCTATTTAAGCGTTAGTCTCCCTTCCTACTTACATTAAGCATAAGTCTCCATTAATATAACAAATATAAGCATTTTTTATAAGTTATAATCAATTGCTTTTACTCAGCAATATATTTCTTATCATACTTTGAACATTATAGTAATTTTTAATACAAATTCAGTATCAAATACTCAAAAGCGTGAATTAGAAATATATATCATCTCTATCATATTATATATTGACAAGAAAAATCATACAATCAATAAATCTTCCAATGATATCATATCCAAGCCAATGCCTTTAATTATATTACATGTTTTTGCTTTTAGTAATTTAAATTTGATAAAATAATTCCATCAAGGTATTATACCTTTTAGCTCTATTCATGCAACTATTTTCATTATGCTATTATGATGTTGATGTCTATCTTATATGTTGCCACTAAAGTTTATAGGACATATATCAGCTCAAAATTTCTTTACATTTTTTCATCTATATAATGTTGATGTATCTCTAAAAATTTGTTATAATATCCTCAACAAAGATCATATCAAAATCAAATAATGGATACACAACTCAAACCTAACATATGTTGAATTAATTTGTTTCATTAGATCTTAGTATCAACTATACCAAACAAAGGTAATTTTTGCTCAGAATAAAATAAACAAAAGAAAAAACAAGTAATAGGTTTAATGTCATAACAACCAAATAAGACTAATACTTTTATCATTTATTGGGCTACTCTTATTATTTTATTTGAAATAATGTCCTTAATACTATTCTAGAAATATTACTCTAATCTCTTTTGTAGGTTAAGATCTCATTAAAATTTAGTTGATTTTGAATTCGCTCAATACACTAATTAAACTTAAATTAGCTATATAATAACTTTGTCAATCATATCTTATATGACTCCTAGATTTATCAGGTAGCAACTCATATCAAAACATATCTTATACATTATTCCTAATCATGTCTCTAAATTCATGTTATCATGAGATTGCTCATCCAAATCACATATATTTAATTAAGTAGGACTCGTTATAATGTTAAATATGTTCGAGTTAAGGCAACCTTGAGTTTGCTCAATATGCATAACAATAAATAAAACTCTAATTTATTATTATAACAATGGAAGAACTCTACTTTGTTCTTATAAACAAAATTCTCATTTACAACTTCATAAGATCAAAATGAAGTAAGTCCCTTTGTAGATGAACATCCATAATATTTCAGTGGAATATTAGACAACCAAGCAGATTAATCACTTAGCTAGTTTCATGGGTAAGCCTCTTTATCTTGATGAAGTTAGAGTTAGTTTTAAAAGGGTTATTTATGTGCGTGTTTGTATTTTAATGGATACATAAAATCCTTTCCTTAAACAAATCCCTCTCATAAGCTAAAATGATAATAGAGCCTTATTTAAAGATTTAGCTTTTGTCTTTTATTCCTTAAGGCCAGATTAACACAAACTAAATAAAGCTTAGTAACCAATTGGAAGGAAGTTTTCTATATGTAAATTCCAACAACTCACTAATTTGGATCATGGTGAAAATAAGAATGGAGATCTAGATAATCCAAAGGGACTTGATAAATAAAAGATGGCATAACTACAAAAATATATGATAAATAAGATAAAGATGAAGACTCTCCAGAAAAAGAAGATAACTTGAAGCTAACTCGTAAACCAAAATTGAACGATGATAAGAGGTTCTTAAGCTAAAAGTGACTTTCTTAGAAGGAAAGGAGGTCACTAAAACCCTAAAGCAGATTGCAACAAATTATAATTCCTTAATGAAAGAAGCAAGGCATCAAACAGTAGTAGAAGAGCTTGAAGATTCAGACTCAAGAAATTATTTCAAGGATATAGTTAAAAGGAGATTTAATACAAAGAAAAAGATTTCCAGATTTCCCTCCTATGAATAATTATTTTAGCATAGAACATTAGAGGGTTAAATTGCTCCAAAAAATAATTGGCTCTATAAGATTTTTTAGGCATTGTTAAATATTTTATGTATGGAATTTTGGAAATCAAGATAAAGGAAGATAGATGTAAGAATTTAAACTTATTCATAAAGCACCAGAAAGTGATAAGCACCCATCAAAACCATTCCTATGGTAGAATAGTGATTACATTAAACTAGGACAAGGGTTAAAGTTTTTAAATGAATAATTAATTAGCAATTCATTCACCTTGAAGCTAAACTAATTATAGAGAAAATAATTTTCTATATCACCTATGTTTATGCCTATAGATGTATGTCGAATGCACCAGAAAATAAACCTAACTCTGTAACTAAGATTTATAGCAGTGGTGAGTGGGGAGTGTATCCACAGGGAGTATTTGTGTACCTTTTGAATGAAAGAAATCAATATTTAGGATGTAAGGGGTGTTTGGTTGGATGCAAATAACAAAATAAAGTAAAATTGCACTATCAAATTAAAAAGAATAAAAATGTGAAAATTGATGAATGAGTTTGGAATTCAGTTCTTGGTTCAATTTAAGCCTACACACAAATAAACATACTTTAATTTTTTGTTATTCTCATACCTCTCTTAGAAATTATTAATTGTAGGTTAAAAATAAGCTCTATTAACCATGGTTTTCCCTTAATTCGTGTTTAATTAAAACAAACTCTTTAACTAAACCTAGCCATCAAACAACTTAAAACAAGCTCTCTAGTTTAATAGGATAGTCGTATTAAGGACTAGGAAAATAGATTAATCTAAGCAACAACCACTACAACTCAGGTCATTTAACCTATGTTATATTATCCTTAATGATTCAACACCATTAGTTGCCACAAATGAGTCTAAAAGACTTACTGGACTTTCGGATGACACTTGGATTAGAGGACACACCATCTCGAGGGGAATTCTTCACTTGGCACAAAAACAATCTTTAGGTCAAACTTGATAAAGTTTTTCTTAATCAGGCATAGGGGACTTTAGGGCGTTCATGCACGACCCACTTCTTGGATATGATAGTTGAATCTAATCACTGTTCAGTTGTGGTAGATTTCACTCAACTGAACACTTGAGGTAAAAAAATATTTAAATTCTTTAATATATGATTTACTTATCCTCGGTTTTAGGAAAATGTGACGAGTTACTGGGATCAGGCGGTGAATGGGCATGCTCAGCTTGTCCTAGTTTCGAAGCTGAGATCATTAAAACACCCACTGAAGACACTGAATTCTGAGGCATATGGGCACATCTCTTTGAGGGCTAAGGATGTTAAGGAGAGCTTTAAACTTGCGTATCAGGCTCTTCTTAACAATCCTGATGATTTGGAGCTTAAGGACGTGAATATAAAGAGAAAGGCGGCTAGCTTTTTGTTAGAAGAGGAGAGACACTTCTACTAATAGAAAGCGAAATGCACATATACCATGGAGGCAGACAGATGTACTAGGTTCTTTCATATAGTTGTCAAGAAGAAGGGTCTGAAAAATGCCATTTCACATATCGTAAAGGAGGATGGTACCTCAACTAACTTGATGGAGGAAGTTGCAAAGTGCTTTGTGGACTTTTACAGAGAGCTGTTTGGGACATCATTGGATATGGATGTGCTCAAACATGGACCGATTATAGCTATGGAGACTTGTGATGCATTGATGGACCCAGTTTTGGAGGAGGAGATTAAGAGGGCGATCTTTGATATTGGAGATGATAAGGCTCCAAGCCCCGATAGTTTTACATCTACCTTCTTCAAGAAAAATTAGAGCTGGTCTCAATGTAGTTTCAGTTGTGAGGAAATTTTTTGATAATGGTAGGATTCTAAAGCAATTGAACCATACCATTATTACATTGATTCCCAAAAAAAAGGAAGCCCCGCAGGTGAAAGATTTTAGACCGATTGCATGCACAAACGTGGTGTATAAGGTGATTACTAAGATTTTGACAGAGCGCATGGCATCTATTGTAGGTGGTATTATGGATCCAGCTCAGGCTGCCTTTGTGTCAGGCAGGAGTATGATGGATAACGTATTCCTGGCTTAGGAGTTAGTCAGAGGATATACAAGAAAGAGGATTTCACCAAGATGCATGCTTAAGCTTGACATCACTAAAGTTTATGATACCATATCTTGGATCTTTCTTGAGGATGTGATGAATGGTTTAGGATTCCCTTTTTGGTTTGTTGGATGGACCATGGAGTGTGTTACTACTACATCCTTCTCGATCTCGACGAATGGTGCCTTGCATGGTATGTTTAGAGGATGGTATGGTTTGAGAGAAGGCGATCCTATGTCCCCTACCTTATTCCTTCTCTGTTTGGAATATTTCTCGAGGTTACTTAAAATGAGAACCACAAATACTCATTTTAACTACCATCCAAAATATAACAAACTTGGTATTTCTCACCTTGCTTTTGCTGATGACTTGATGTTGTTTTCGAGAGGAGATGATATCATATTAAAATTCTGGTTGTTGCTTTAAGAGATTTGGAAGGGGTGTCGGGGTTGAAGGTGAGCCCTTCGAAGCCTAATCTATATTTGGCTAGAGTTTTTAGTAGAGATAAGGGTGACATTGTGGAGCTGGTAGATTACTCTATGGGGGAGTTTCCTATTCGATATCTGGGCGTACCTCTAGCCCTCTGAAAGTTTCGGTGGCTCAGTTTTCACCATTGATTGAGTCGATTGAGGCTTATATAAATGCTTGGAATGCGAAAACTCTATCATATGTTGGCAGACTTAAATTGATTAGATCAGTGGTCCAAGGTGTGCAATCCTTTTAGCTTCAGGTGTTCCCCATTCCGATGTCTATTCTTGACAAGATAACCTCTATTTGCTTTGTAGGGTGGTAAACATTTTGATTGGTTTGGGATGATATTTGTGTACCAAAAGATGAGGGTGGACTTGGATTAAAGAATTGCAGGATTTGAAATTCGGCATTACTCTCTAAAGTACTTTGGAATATTCATTCCAAAGCTGATACATTATGGGTGCGCTGGATCTATGAGGTGTACTTACAGGGGACTTCAGTTTGGGAGTGGGAACCTCTAAATTGAGATTCACCATTGATGAAGCGATTAGCTTCGATTCGGGATACTCTGGTAAAAAGGCTGGGTGGCCATGGGGAGGTGGTAAATGGCCTACAGAAATTATGTATACATGGAGACCTTTCTTCTAGGAAGGTCTATGAGCTGCTTCGGGTCAAACATGCTAAAAGACCCTGGCTGCCCTTTATCTGGAAGAACTACATACCCCTTAAATTCTCCTTCATCACTTGGCTTGGTCTTCGTAATAAATTGCCAACAAAGGATAACTTAATGTTCCTTGACATTGATTGTATTTATAGCTTGTGTGGTGTTGCGCAGGAGACTGTTGATCACTTATTTTTAGATGTTTTTTCTCAGGTGATGTTTGGAATACTGTTCAAGATTGGTTGGGCTTGGCACGGGCTATGTCTAATTTGCATAGTGCTATCAAGTAGATCAGGAGAGACTACACTGGAGCTCGTCTAAGAAGCAAAGCCGCACAATTGGCGTTTTGTTGTACCATCTACACATTGTGGAAGACAAGGAATGTTGTCCAACCAGCCTCGACTTTCTTTACGTGCTTTGATGTAGTGTGTAAGATTAAGTGTTTGATTTATAAGATCTTGTATAAGATTTATCCTGATGAGTTGATTACTTTTTGATAGGTTTAAGTATTTGGATGATATTGATGCTTTTGATTACAGGTCTTGGTCGGGGTATGCCCCAATGACCGTGTACCTTTTTTGATGGTTTTGAATGTCTCGATGATATTGATGCCTTTGATTACAGATCTTGGTCGGGGCATGCCCCATTGACCGTGTACATAAACTTTTTTAGGTTAATATATTTTACCATTCATCCAAAAATAAAGATGGAAAGAAGCAATAATAAAAGAAAAGAAGGCTCTATGTAACAATGACACTCACGTAATTGTTACTATGCCTAAAGGAAAGAAACTAGTGAACTACAAATGGATATTCACTATCAAGGTTTGTTTAGAAGGTAAAATAAAAAGTTACAAGACAAGGTTAGTTGTTCAAGATTATAAAAAAGCCTATGGCCTTGACAATGAAGAAACCTTTACACTGTTCACGAACATTAAACTCTAAATGGGTTTTATTATCCTTAGCAATTAACATAGGTTGGGAATTATACCAAATGGATGTATTGAATGCTTTTTATAATGAG
The DNA here is from genome assembly GCA_025594535.1 of Erythroxylum domingense. Lineage (NCBI taxonomy): Eukaryota > Viridiplantae > Streptophyta > Magnoliopsida > Malpighiales > Erythroxylaceae > Erythroxylum > Erythroxylum domingense. The sequence continues at coordinate 28,365,979 of JANQBM010000002.1, forward strand.
AATTTAGAAGAATAAGTCTACATGAATTACCTCCTAGATTTAAAAATAGTAAGAAAGCAGGATATGTGTGTAAACTCAAGAAACCCCTATATGGTCCAAAGTAGTCTCCCGGGGTTTAGTTTACTCAACTTAACTTAGCTATGAAACAAATTGGCTACAACCGAGGATAAGCAGATCATATATTGTGTTCCCCACATAGTCTGAAGGTGAGAAGAGGTCAATTAAGAGTATATGCATTGTTGACATGGTTATCACAAGAGATGATAATTATGAAATTGAAAACCTAAGAAGGCTCCTTCAATCATAATAAAGTTAAAGATCTTAGGAAGCTCCAATATTTCCTTAGGATGGACATTTATTTATCACTTACCAGACATGACATTGCTTATAGTGTAAATATAGCTAGTTAGTTCGTGCATGCTCTCATAAAAAGACAGTCAGTGATTAGATACTTGGATATCTTAATGGAACTGGAGTAAAGGCATTCTCTTTTGGTAGAATGATAATTAAGAGATTGAAGGTTTGCATATGTTGATTGTGATGGTTCAGTTGAAGATGCTAAGTCCATTAATTACAAAAGGAGAATCTATGGCTAAGAGTTAACACAATAAGTAGAATCTATGGCTAAGAGTTAACACAATAATTAGATGAGCTTCAGTGGATTGAATCAATACAAGCATCATCTATTACAAATAAGAGGAGATAGCAGGGGTTGCAAGCTACACGCAATTGCTTTTGTTCTGATATGCATTGTCAGACTGTGGAGGCAAGTTTCAACATCTATTATCTATAGCACATGAGCCAAACAAACAATTATTTCTTTCGCACCGGATGTTGTAAACCAAAGCACCAAATGCAACTTTGAATAGTTTGCCATCATCTTTTGAGCTTAATTGAATTCGTGAAATCCATTCTATGATGTGAATATGCTTCTTCCAAATGAAACAGAATGGTTTGACTGGCAACATGTCAAGAAATCCAATTTGAAGTATTAACAGTTTCTGTCTTAGCTGAATATTTTCAACGAGGTTCAAACCCTTGCACCATAAACTGAACTTAGCTTGATATGTTGCATATTCGTCCATTTTAATACCCAAAATTTACTGGAAAAGTTTCAATTTGAGGCTAATAACCTTTTCAACTCTTACAAAATTTCAGTTCTATATCCATTCTCGTCACTCCTCCAGTCCCCAAAAGTGGGGGAAAAAGGACACTTGTTTCAAGGTTTATAATGCAATGGTGGAGCTATCCGTAGTTCTTTTCAAGTCCTTTTTTAGCAAAGATGAATATGGCTTCCTATTATTTACTTATTACTCATACACTAGATAAAATATCCATTTGCTAGTTTTAACTTTTTCCCACTGGAATGAATCAAGCGGAAAATAAAGTGAAAGCTAAAACATCCTAGCTGAACATGACTTACTACATTGTCCACTTCGGATACAAAATCCTAAAAGAACATAATGTATTATATTACAACTTCAAAGTCTTTTTGTCATAGGTAGTGTGTTTCTTGGCTGCAACGTTCATGGAGTCTGCAATACTTCTAACCTCAGCGATCATTGCCACTATATTGTCAAGCTTGTTAACCGCAGAGCCAACACCCTGTGGTGAATGTGACGTTAAGGTTACTGGTTTAATTCACTCAACTAACAGAATTGGCGTAATGTTCAATAGATATGGAGCTTATTTGTGTTTAATTTTGGGAATATCGTGAACACATTATAGAACTTCAGAGAAACTTTTATCATACCACACCAGCAGCGCCTGCTGTGAGAGCCAGTGGTGCTGTAACTGCGCTAAGTCCAGATGAGCACAAAACTGGAATCTTCACAGCTCTTGATATAGAATATGCTGCAGCCAAAGTTGGCGTTGCCTATAAATAACAAATGGTAAACATCAACTCAAGCAACAAGAAAATCATCAAAATTTTCAAAATAATCATATAGTCTGAACAATCTATCCTCAATGGTTCTTTGCAACCATGAAGGTTATTGAAGCTAGTGAATGCACACAAATTCTTTCTGTATACCTTCTCAAGTAAACCGAGAACACCAGATTTTGAAGGATTAGAGCATTTCCCTCCTTCGGTTTGTATAATGTCAACACCTTCTTGCTCCAGCAGCTCTGCCAGCTTGACCTATTTGTTACACACGGGATATTTTATGTGAAATATACAAAGAACTACAAACTTTATCTCATATTTTCCATTGAATTACTGTTTGTTACCTGGTCATGAAGACTTAATGTGTGAGGAACAGTAACTGATAATGTCACAAAGGGAATTATTCTCTTAGTCTCCTTCGTTAAATTTATTATCTGCAACAGCATGCCCATATACAAGAAAGGAGTATTAACAAAAAGCTTATAAGAATGGTTGAGATCCATAGACACAGCTTAAACTCATTTTCAGGAAACAATAGATGCTGTGAATGGGATGAACTATAGACTTCTCAGTCTTGACAAAAGCAGGCAGGATTGTTCTAGCAGCTGTGCTCAGGCCACTGGAGACAGTTAAAGAATTGTCCTCATGACAGTGGTCTTGTGCAACATACTGGAGCAAGGCCTTTAAAAATTCTTAACTACCAAATGTAGATCAATGCAGAATCAATTTTCATTCAAGTATGTTTTACTTTCCTCCTACTCGTGTTCCACACTTCAGAGTGAATTACAGAGCTATCCCATGACCATGTATTTGTGTTGAATCACACCAAGGTGAAGATAAAAGTGAAGGTGGGTATATTGATGAACCAAGTAGATTCAACTCGAGGACTCATTTATTTGCATTAACAAAAGATTTATAAGTAAGGTTCAGTTGAAAATGATGAACTAATTGTTCGGAAGCTGATTGTATTGCTTATACCTGCTCCATAGAGAAAACAATTCCAGCGTCATAAAATGAGTCATAGTTTCCAATTTCAACCTGCATAGATCATAATGCCTGTCAAGGCTGTTGCATTCTATTTATCTACCTCAACTAAACATAGTATTTCGTTCAGACAGAATCCATGTCAGAGGTTAGATTCTAAAACTGACTGATAAGATGTAGGAACTGAGTTTGTGATCAGACCATCATTGCTCCTGCTTCAACAGCTGCTGGAAATGCTGCTGGATCCACGGAAGATACGCATACCTGAAAATAGAAAAGAAGTTTTCCAGTAGTAAACCATGAAGACAAACACACTATGACTAAATTTTTTTTTAGAGAGAGAAGTTACAGGAAGAGATGTTAAGCTAATGGCAAGCTTCACTAGTTCTGGATCACAAGCTATATCTACATGTGTTGCTCCTCCCTGCACATTTCCAGAATTAACATTAAACAACATGGGTCACAAAGGGCAAGTCTTTTAAGAGAGTCAACAGAATCTGTTGCATTTCTTCAAATAACCAGCATATTCGTTAATAAAAACCATTTCTTTCAGTATTTCAAATCGTAATTGACATGACTGACTCAAAGTCTTCTGTTGAACAGAAGATGTAATAAGTGATAGTGCTCTTTAAAGCAGTAAAATGCTTTCTCACAATGATCAACAATTACCCTTACTGATATATTTATTAGCTCTACTAACAAAAACCTTCAAGTTCTAACAGAAGCAATAGCCTTTAAAATTTATTCATTCCATACATGTATTGTAGCAAACTCTGGGTTGTAAAGGAAAACCTCAAGCTAGGGTATGAATAATGATATTAATCAATAGCAAGCTCCTAGGCATATCTAGGTATTTTATCGGAATGGAGCTTTATGCAATGCAATTCAATTCCATAAAATGCAACAGATTCTTAGTCATCATCCTTGTCAGGAACTTGGTGCTATTAGTGGGACATTTAAGATAGAAATAGCTAGTATCTAGAGGCCGAAAAAGAAATTAATATAGTGTCGATATTAAATCGGATGGAACACAGAGAAGATAATCTACGAAGGTAGACGATAAGATTAGATAATGTCAGGTTAACCTTATCTGCAGCAGTGACAACAGAAGCAACACTGTCTCTATTGAAATTCTGCAAACCTGAAATAATCTGCAACGAACACAAGGGGAAAACCATTAAAGAGACCACTAAGAGATAACCCAAAATAAAAGATTAGGTCAAATGGATCCCATAGAAAGTCTTCCTTTGATGTAAAGAAGGTAAGCTCACAGAATTATTAATTGTTACTGGTAGGCTGACAATCCAACGAAACTGAAAATATATCAACGATTACATCATGAGCACTTTGAGAATTGTTTAAATTCATGCATCTCCTGTGTTTGTCTATGGTCAGTCCATTATTTTACTGCAATTTTTTGCTTTCATCTATCACTTTGACGCAATTTTTAGATAGCATTTGTTAGCCAGTTTTCCAAATGCTCTATAAATACAAATTTACATCCTCTGCTTGTGCTCGTGTTTCTTTTCACATTTGGATTTTACATGGACCCATCTAATCATAATGAAAAGTGAGAGTAGAAACCGTAATACAAGGAAAGAGAAGTATACATTCTTGAGCAATAAGAAGCAAGACTCGGACTTTGACATAAATATTGAGTTAGACTTGTTTACCAAGAATCAGAAGTGATAAAACATCAAACTAGCCACAAAAGTGAAAAGCTTTTACCTTGGGAGAGAAAATGAAAATCTAGATTTGTTAAATACCTTGAGAGCTCTGCTTTCATGGAAGTCCTTCAAGACAGTTTCTTTAGAGGTGGACAGAAGAGCTCTAGTTGTTAAAGAAGCCCTTCTCTTGAGAGGCGAGCAAGAAGGCTTTGTTGCAAGAAAGTGACCGAGAAAAGGTTTGTGGTTGGGTTCCAAAAGAGCATAAAAAGAAGAAGATGAGACAGTAGAATGCATTGCGCTCTGTCGAGGTGCTTCTGATAATGACGATAGCTGTGAGGGGAAATGGATGAACGGATAAGAGAGATGGAAGGATATGTGGGCTTTACTTCCATTTAATATCCTTACAAGTACATAAACATAGAGCAAAACAAATTTTGTTTTTCACTTCATTGGGACTTTGGAGACTTTTGTTAGATTTAATTATTGGTATCTACAAATTATTAGGCAATTACAATAGAAGGAATATCAAATTTTGACTAAATAGTACCTCATCCACTGGAAAATGGTTATGTTGGCTTCTCGTTGATGATTTCACAAAAGGATGGAAATAAAGCCCTGAATTTCAAATTACACGTTTTCTGTTATGCTTCCCATTTTGATCTGATGAGCTTTCTCTGGTACTGTAACATCAGAAATGGCTCAGACTTCAATGAGCTTAACCATAGGCTTCCATCTTCATGAATATGGGTTGAGACTTTTCTTTAAGGACTGTTATTCTCCAACTGTTCACTAACAGCCTACCAGAATTACTATGTTGTCTAAGTTAATATTCAAAATGAAATAGTAAACTCTGCTCCAGTTGAATACAATAGTTGTTTGTAGACCCACGAATTTGACCACATTGGTACTAAATAAGTCGAGGTCTTTAGGACAGTGTCACTAAAACAATCCCGAGACTCCAACCCCCATAAGCAAGGTTTCAAAATAAAGTTTTCTTCAGATTACTAATACATGTTCCATGAGAAAAACTATAGACAGATTGCCTCAAATCAAGAAATAGTAATAGGACCTTGTCATTCAATGGCACAAGATGGTGTTATAATCCTTCTCAATCATGAGTCGAATTGAAATAATAATATCTTATTTTTCATGTTGATTCCCAAATAAAAGCCGTCCTCATGTTTGTTTATATAAAGAGGGAGTTTTGTTTTGAAAAATTAAAATAATTCATTACTAAAAATTGGTATTAATTGTACAGCATAACCATGTTACTTGCTTA
>JANQBM010000002.1:28417476-28427856 GCA_025594535.1 Erythroxylum domingense
CATATCCCCTTACCAAACTCAATCTTTCATTCCATACCCATACCCTTTTTTTCATACCCCCCAAACAAGCACCCCCTGAGTTTCCTTAACAAACCAACAATTTAAATTAGATAGATAACAACTTAATAAATCACATCTCAAATATATCTTATATTTTATGCCTAATCTTACCTTTAAATTCATGTGATCATAATTTTGCTCATTCAAATTGCACAAATTTAGTTAGCTAAGACTAGTTTTTTTAAAATCAAACATATTTGAGTTAAAGCAGTCCTGAGATTGCTCAATAAGTCCAACGATAAATAGAATTATGATTTGTTCTTATAATAATGAAAGGCAACAATCTTATTCAAAACACGTACTTAGTTTATTCGTTTAATCAAACACAAAATTATATTTAAAATATCATACATATAAAATATGCAATTTAACATGAATCTAATATTTATATTAAACATATAAATAAAGAATGGAACTTATGCATATATAATCATATTATATGTATAAAATATCAAGCTTTGTTTAATTATAGTTATTGATTTTCATAATCTAAAATACTATTTCCAACTCTTAAAAAGTTAAACTAGATTTAACTTAATGATTCATAAATAAATTATAAATTTTATTTTATTTGAAAACAATTTCCAAATTCAAGTAGAAATTATTTCTAATTATCTTAACTCTTTTAACATAATTTAATTAAAATAATTTTTAATAAATTATACTTCTTATTATAATTTAGAAAAACTTTTTTTCAAAATTTTATAAATAAGAGATTTTAATCAAATTAGAAAAATATTTCCAATCTAATTAAGAATTACTTTTCCTTATTAGAAAACTATTTTCTAATATTAAAAGAAACTGCTTCAAGACTAATTAGAACACCTTCTCAATTTAACTAAGAAAGTCCTTTATATCGTTTATTTAGAGATTGATTTATTAACTAATTAGAAAATTTTTCTTTAATAACTAAGGAATTTATTTTAAAAATATTAAAAGAAAGCTTTTTTATTTAATAAATGAAAACATCTTTTCAAATTTAATCCAGAATTTTTATAATAAATTAAGAGACTTATTATTTATAAATAACGAAACAATTTCTGAATAATAAAATAATAATTTTCTAAATAAATAAAATAAGAATTTTTTTTTTCAATCAAAATTTAAAAGAAATTTAATTAAGAAAAAAATTTCTTAATTTTAAAGATGGAAAGTCAATAGGATCTTTCAGTTATTGCATTGATCATGAGAAAGATGGAAAATGATGTAGTCTCTTATTTTATTTTATTTAATAAATGAAAACATCTTTTCAAATTTAATCAAGAATTTGTATAATAAATTAAGAGACTTATTATTTATAAATAACGAAACAATTTCTGAATAATAGAATAATTATTTTCTAAATAAAAAAAATAAGAAATTTATTTTTTAAATCAAATTTAAAAAGAAAATTAATTAAGAAAAAATTTTCTTAATTTTAAAGATGGAAAGTCAATAGGATCTTTCAGTTTCTACATTGATCATGAGAAAGATGGAAAGTGATGTAGTTAATTTTAAAGAATATAATTAATTAACTTCAATATAATTAAAAATAATTACTTTTATTCTAGAAACAACATTTCCAAAATTTAAATAAGAATCAATTTAATTATTAATCTTAATTATAATAAGAAAAAATTAATATAATTATGCAATTGATTTTGAGAACTTAAAACAATTTTAGATCTAGTTTGGAAATATGTCTTGGAATACTCTATTCTAAATCAAAGATAACTTTATTCATCTTTGAATTACTTTAATCAAATAAACAAACTTGCCAAATTCTAACACTAGAATAAGCCTATCCTTGTACCAAAACAAGCCTTGTTCAAAGTTAGAAATACTTTTTTCCTAAGCTAGAAAATTCCTAATTCTATATCCAAGCACCCACTTTTCTAACCCTACAATAGTTTTATTTTCATTAGCTAATGCCCCTTTCTTCATCTTTAAGAGGACCTTAGCCATAATGATTACAAACCCTAAACACCACATTATGTTTATTCCTAAGTCCTAACCCAAAACAACCTTAAACCTATATCCAAACTCCCACTTTTCTAACCCTAAAATTGTTCTTTCCTCATTAGAAAATTCCCCCTTCTTCGTCTTTTTTAAAACCTTAGCAACTAAAATCATAAACCCTATCCGCCATAATATGTTTCAACATTGCCCTTAGTCCTGCCCCCACTACTAGATCTAGTAATAGCTCATCGTTGGCAAGCTTCACATGCGTTGCATCGTCATCTCCTACATAGCCCTTGCTTGATGTTGCACCTCGAGGATAAGAAACTGTTTATGTCGTTTGTCTGACTGAGATGCCATAAGACATCCTTGTCTTTTGCTTGCTAGTAGGATGATGCAATCGTTTGGGTCTCGCGATCCAACCACCATGTGACTACAATGATGTCCCCAAATGCCATCAATTCCCATTCGAGTCACCAAAATATCACCACAAACTTATTAAACCTAACAATTAGCAAACTCTACAATTCAACCAAACCAGGACAGGCAATTCATCCTTACCACGACAAGCAATCCACAACTAGGAGCCACTAATGTTACTATCTTTCCATAAGCTTCCAATCGAAGGACTTAACACTAATGAGAATTCTAGAACAATTCTAGGTTTAAATCTTTTATGGTTCTGTGGCTTTGGTCTCAGGTTTTCAGATTCCATAAAGCTTAAGGTATTTGGATTTCCAAAATCAAAATTTTGGAATTGTCATCTTTGTTTCTATAATTTGTAAAATTAATTATATCTAAATCTGATCTTTTGTAAGGTATTAATATGAAAATTTTTCAAATTAAGTTAAATCTAATTCAATCTTAGATTAGGGTTTTATTTCAATTCCATAAATATGATCGATAACAATCAAACAATTTTAATCAAGTTACAAAATTAAAATAATCTCTTATACCATTTTGAGAAATTGAAGCAGGAATCGATTTTGCTGGCAATAAAATAATAACAAAAGCCTTTTTGTTTTGATTTTGTGATAGCCAAGATTACTCTAAACTTATAACACGATTAACATATAAAACATAATAAAGCATGAATTGGAATTTATACTTATTTTGAAGTTTGATTCTTTTATTGTCATTTCTCTCAAATCATTTCTGAAACTGGCTCATATTAACCATCGTAGTAGAATAAGTATTCAGCCTTTTATGATATCTACAAATAGGAATGTCAATATTAGCCCGGCTGGGTTAGTAGTCAACGGGTTTGGCCCGGTCAAATCAGCCCACGGGTCAGGAGATTTTGGTTTGTGAATGAACGAACCGGGCTATAGCCCATGGAGCGGTAGTAGGTGGATGGGCCGAATTGCGGGCTGACCTAGCCCGTGACTCGTCCACCCTAATAAAACGATGTCGCTTTCTAAGGGTCAGAGTAATTTGTTCCAGAGATAAAACAACGTCGTTTTGCGTTAAGCATAAAACGAAGTCGTTTTGTCCCTAAAAGAAGATTAAAAAGTCAGAGAGAAAACAACGTCGTTTTCTTGCAATACAAAACGACGTCGTTTTGTCTCTGACGAAACAAAAATGCCCACTCTCCCTCGATCCCTACCACCCTTCGTCCCTTCCAGCCTTCCCTCTCCACTCCAGTCTCCGACTCTTCGCCTCCAGGTCTCCCTCGTCACTCTCAGACTCAGTCGTCCCTCATCTCTCCATCCCACCCGCCACTCATCTCATCATAACCCAGACGCTGTCTATCTCCCTCTCCCTCCGTGACCTAGTCGCTGTCCTCCGTCGCAAGTGACGTCACACTGTCACATTTCCTGTGTTTTTCAGTGAAAGTAGGTGATTGTTAAATGAATTGGTGTGGTGATTGTTTTTCTGTGACCTAATCGCTGTGAATGAATTGGTGATTGTTGAATGGAATGAGGATTGATTAATTGAAATACCGAATACATTTAATGGTTTGTTGAATGAATTGAGGATTGTTGTTTACTTGTTTCTGGATTTATTTGTGCATGAATTGCTGCTGATTGTTTGGGTAATTTTTCTGTTTTTGTAACCTTCCCGTATGTCCATTAAGAAACTTAAACTTGAGATTGTGAATGAATTGCATATTTAACGTGAGAAATGAAATCACAATGTCATTATGTTCTAACACTACAAGCAAATCATAAAATAGCATCGAAAATTTAACGACAGAATAAAAACAGAAGCTATTTACCGACAGAATACAAACGACCATCAGTAAATACGTCGTCAAAGTTTAGATATAGTGACGAAAACAATTGTCGTAGGAAAAATTGGAGGGAAGGAATTTCACGTAAAATCTTCGACGACATATTGCGACAACGTAGCCATTATTGTCGGTAAAAATTGAGGGAATGCTTTCTGTAATTAAATAGCTTCGGACATTTAATGACGGCAAATGTTCCGTAGGTGAGTTTGAATCAACATTTGTTATTTACTGACGGACAATATTTTCCGTCGGAAAATTAAACGACAAGACATCCCAATTAAATATTTGATGAATTTAAATACCAACAGAATTTAAATTCTGTCGGTAAATGTCGACTGGTTAATTTCATCAGTAAATGTTGACGGAATTTCAATCTTCTTCTTTAAGTCGACAGAAAAGCCCCCCTAATTTCTTCTTCTTCTTCTCTCCTCCATCGGTTTCCTCTGGTTTTGGGCGATTTTTCGATCTTCCACTGCTGTTTTTTGAGCGTTTTCTAGCCCATCGTGTATCGTTTTTCGATAAGCTATCTATTGGGTATATTTTTTCTCCAAAAGATGCAAGTTTTATACATGAATCGTGGGTGTTTGGGTGATGAATTTTTGTGTGATTATTGTTGTTGTACGCTATTTTTTGTGTCATTATTGGTTGATTTGTTGTTTATATGTATTATTGTTAGTAAATAATGAAAAATTGCATTTGTTTTGTGATTAGTTAAAGATTATACACATTGCCTATGAGGTAATCGATAAAATGTCCCTTATGATTGTTGGAATGTTTTGTTATAATTGTTGCAATAAAAATTTGTTGTAATGCTTAATTTGAAGTGTGAAATTGAGAATTTGACATTTAAGTATGAATTTTATAATGGATCAAGTTGATTTAACTCACTAATAACTTTTCGAATTATAGACATCCTATTCACATCCATCAGCCTAATAGTTTTTTTACCATTCTTACCTTTGAGGAGTGTGCAAAGATCATAATAATATATATTATTAGTATTATTATTAGTGGTTTAATAATATATATTTATATTATAATTATTATGATTATGATGATTATTATTATTATTATTAAATTTATTATTCTTAATCAAGTTATTATTAATATTTTTGTTATAATTAACTTAATAATGATTTTTATATGATGTATTATTATTATTATTATTATTATTATTATTAAATTTGTTATTCATATTTAATTTATTATTATTAATAATCTTCAACTTATTATTAAATTTATTAATATCAAATTTATTATATTTATCAATGATGTTTATTATTATTAGTAATATTAAATATATTATTGTTATTAAATTTATTGTTATTATAACTTTTCTAGTTATTATTATTCATATTATAATTAATTTTATGATTATTATTATAAAATTTATTGTTATTATTACCGTCGGTAAAGTTACCGACAGAATCTGCTTTGACCATAGGTAAGAATTAGCTATGGCCGAATCTACAACGCTTTCATTTGTCGGTAAATTACGTCGGTAATATGTATTACCAATGGAATGTTTGTGTTTTCCGTTGATAATTTCCATTGCAAAATGACATTTTTCTTGTAGTGTAAAGAGTGGATGTAGTTGTCGCTAACCAAATATAGGTCATGGGGACAGGACTGAGGGGGAATGTAATTAAGGTTAGAGTATTAATAATTAAGTTATTAATGAAAGAGACAATCAATATGGGCAAGAAACCGATAATGATGAAGAAATTACAGATGAAGCTAATGAAGAAGAAAATCGCTAACATAAAGATAATGGAAGTTTCAAGTTTCAATATATCTATTATAGAAAGACATCATTTAATGGAAATAGATTTAATAGATTGTGTGGAAGTTTTCTTTATAATGATGAATATCTTAGTGGTAAAGAACCTAATAAACCACCAAGGAGACTAGCTAGAAATGTTAGGCATGAAGCAAATACTGAATTATATGCTTAGGCTTTAGGTATGGAGTTTAAAAGTACAAAAGAATTCAAAGATGTCAATATGCAGTAGAAAAGAAAGGTTGTATAACACAAGAAATGGATAGCCCAACTGAATTGCATCACTTTTTAAAACCCTCCAAAATGATTTTACTACAAAGTCAAGGCTTGTGTGATACTCCTGTCCCTTCTTAACCTTTCCTTGTTAATGCCAAGATTTCTATTGCAATTACCTGTCATAATAATAAGGCTTTGGTTTAGCTCAACACATCTTAATTATATGACAATTGACTTTGTACTATGATTAGCATGATCTTAATTGCATATATCAAATTGATTTGGACCCACCACTTTGGTCGAACCATATTATGTATAAGATCACCTAGGTAAGAAATCAAGGTTGCCAAGATTTAACCTTAATAAAATATAGCACAAATGATGTGGATTGCCTAGCTGAAACATATTCTTTGCCTCACACAGTTGACTGCAGGCTAGTACCGATAGTTGACTTGCACATTTCTTTTATCCCTTCATTAATTAGTCAATTATTTCTTTTCTATAATACTACTCCCACATGACCTGATTTCTGTATAAACAAGAAGGTGATGAAAGAGGTCACTATCATCCCATCAAAGTGCCTTTGGAACAAGATCAATAACAGTATTATTGATATGGTTCCCTTTGTATTTTTTTTGTTTTATTTGTATTGACTACTTCAGATTTTTTTTATTGCCTTACTTTCAAACTAAGAAATTATGAATCAATGAATTTTGATATAATGATAGCTTTTTATAAGATTCGGTACTTAATGTAGCTTATATTTTATTTTAAATCTAGTGGTTTCATGGTTGGTTTGTTAGATGGATGAACATATTATTCCTTCAGTTGACAGTTCTAATCTGATACCAGAGGTAGAAGTGGAAACTTCTATTCTGACATCGAGTGATGATAGAAGTTCAATTAGACGTTAAGTTAGTCAACTTAAAAGTGATGTTTGGAATCACTTTAAGAAGACTACATCAGTCGAGGGAATTGAAAAAGAAAAATGTAATTATTGTCATAAGTTGTACTCAAGTGGTTCGAAAGGTGGAACGTCTCATTTAAAGAGACATACCGAATTATATACTAGAAGGAAGATGGTTTTAAGAGGTCAATCATTTTTTACCCCTAACCTTATGAAGGGAAAGCCTGAAATAGTCGTAACAACTTTTGACAATCAGAGATCAAGAATTTTGATGGCTAATATGGCTGTTGGAGATGAACATGCATTGGCTATGGTTGAAAGTAAGAGATTTAGGATATTTCTCAATTTAATCCAACCGAATTTCAAGGTTCCAAGTTGAAATACATTGAGAAGTGATATTTTGAAAATTTATGAGGAGAAGAAGAGAGAAACATTAAGAATATTGTCGATTGTTCAAGGACAAATTGCCATAACAACAGACATGTGGACAGTTGATAACCAACAGAAGGGTTACATGGTGGTAACGGTACATTATATCGATAATGATTGGAAGCTATGCAATAGACTTTTGAGGTAATTTCTATTCTTTATTATTATTCTCATTTACTTAATTTCATTATTTTATGAATTTATGATTTATATCATTATGCTTTTTTATGATAGGTTTATTTATATGCTGATATCGCATATAAGTGAAAAATTGGCAAACGTGTTGAAAGATTGTTTGATGAGTGTGAACATTGACAACAAAGTTTCTTCTATTACAGTCGATAATTGTAGCACAAATGATGTCATGATTGAGAAGTTGAAGGGTAAGATGCGAGTTGGGAGTTTATTGACCAGAGGTAAGTTATTTCGTATGCGTTGTTTTGCGCATATTCTTAACTTGATTGTGAAGGTTGGGTTGGAGACGATAAAAGAAGCAATAGAGTGTATTCAGATTAATGTTTTATATTAGAGTGCAACTCCTAAAAGAGTTGAAATTTTTAAAGATGTTGCACAGATTTATGCATTCCCTGCACAAAGAAGTTGGTTTTGAATTGCCCTACGAGATGGAACTCAACCTTTAAGATGTTGGAGTCGGCAATCCCATATGCTTAACTATTTACTAGATTAGCCGAAAGGGATCCTCAATATATCTGCGTACCATTAGAGGAGCAGTGGGACTTGGCTAAAGAACTTTGTATGAAGTTGGAATTATTCAATAGTTGGACTGAATTGTTTCTGGAGTCCCCTTTAGATGAGTTAGATTTCTTTACCCTCTAAAGAAAAAGCATAAATGATAAAGCTTTTGTTTACTTCTGCACTTATGTTGTCATTTAAGTATTAGCTTGTATAAGCGATTATCACGGTATTATTTGGTTGTTCCATAGATTTTCTAACGTTGTCGTTTTAGCTTTTCCTAGATGTAAGAGAAGCATCTTGAACTTGTATGTTTATATTTCATTATATTTCAATAAATTTTAATTTTTCAAATAAAACTTTCTCTTACAACCCCTTTAACTAGAAACCTGATCAATGATCTCAACTAGAAAACATACAGTGATTCAAACTTAATTACCTTGAATTATATGTCATCCAAAAAGGTAAAAAAAAATAATAGAAAGCAAATTTAAGCAAGGAGATAAGAAAAGTAGAACTCAAAGAATTAGGTAATATTAGACGTCTATAAAAAGAAAGAAAGAAAAGAGACTTAAGAAAGAATAAGGAAAGTAAAGCTAAGGTTGAAAATGATTGCAAAAGCAAAGAAAATAAAGCACGAATAAATAAATAAGAATTAAGCCAAAAAAATGATTATAAAAGGAGAGGATAAAAAGAAATAATGCACAATTAAGGAAACAAGAATTATGGCATAAAATGATTACAAAAAGAAAGAACATAAAAGGAAATAATCTAAGAGCGATAATAGAAATTTTGATTCAAATGTAAGTATTAACACCAAAAACATTGCAACAATTAAAGATAAGCAAAGTCTTGCAATTTTTTATTGAAACATATTTGTGCAACAATTAAAGACAAACAATTATTTTTATATAACTAATACGACTCAAACTAAAGGAAAATAGATTAATAGAACAACTCTGATGTAATTTTGGCTAAAGAGAAAAGAAGAGCATAAGGAACAATATACTGAAAAATCAAAGACTCAAGAATAGGAAAACAAAAGCAAGCAAGATTGAACAAGAAAATGAACACAACGATAGATGTAACTTGATTCGAAGAGTTTAGCATTGATATCAAATAATATGAACCTTGGTGAAGGAACACTTAATGCTTGAAATTAGCAAGGAAAAGAAACTCTAGAATTTTTTTTGAATCAAGAAAAGAAGCCGACCCCATCCAAACTTATTGATTGGAACCAAAGTTATAAGTTCATCATTACAAATTACCTTAAAGAGACCAGATTTAGTTATTGGCTAAAGAACCAAAAGAAAGTTCTCACGACAAAAAAACCTTCAAATTTTATTGACGATAAGTTGATTTTAATTTTATAATACACTAGATTGTCTCCTTAAATAGGTACCAAATGATGAAAATTTTATAAAAAAATGTCTTCTTAGCTATTCCTAAACATAACTAAATAGGAAAGACTTGACTATGGAAGGATTTCCTTAATTAATGCATACAAATTAGCCTTAAATTTGAAATCCTTCTAAAAATAACTTGATAACTAATAATAATTAATGAAAGAAAGTCAAAACATAAAATTGCCATCTAATCCCACATTTTTACCCTTTTCAAAAGGAAAATATGCAGACTATTAGGCTTCATTGAAAACAAGAATGTGAGTCATCCTTACATTTTGGGCTTCAAGCATTGTTTTCATATGTTGGGCTTTGTCCATCATTTTGAGCCTAAAGATAAGTAATTAATAATTCGTTTGAATCTCCAACAATAGTCAAATTGTCTTTGAATGTTCATGATCAACCTTTGCAAAGCCTCCTTCATGTGCTTAGTTCTTGCTCTTATCATAGGATCCCCAATGCCTTTTAATGGACTAGTGAGTGTTGATGCAAGCTAATCTCCATCAATTTATCATGTACACCTAAATATGAATAAGTTAAAAATACCTTTGAATAATTATGTACCTAAGCTATAACCAACCAATTAGTTGTAAAGCAAAAAATAACATTTTCATCACAGTAAAAGTAAAAAAGATAGGATTCTCTTCTAGATAGCCTTTAATTGTTTTATTTACAATATTTAAAATGAAAGGAATAGTGAGAATTTTAAGAATGACTAAAC
>JANQBM010000002.1:28435530-28450693 GCA_025594535.1 Erythroxylum domingense
GTCAATTGATGTTTGTAATGAAGTTAAGGGAATTTGATTCTTACATAATGTGATCTTTTGACGTGAATTTCTATTAGGTTATTAGACCTATGTAACTAAAAATAAGTTTTCTAACCAAGATGCTTAATAACCAAACCAAACATACTCAAATTTTCGCCTAAGCAGAGTATAGGAAGAGTAAGATGTACGCAGTCATGCCCGCATCTCCGATAGAGATACAGAGACTGTTTCCTGATAGCCTCCGGCTAAAGAACCAAGATGCTTAATAAAAATGGTAAAAATTTGAGATATAATTTTACTATATGTTATTATGTGTATTATTTTTATCCTTTTCTAGTTAATAAAGTACAATTTTTTCTATAAAGACAAATTTTAAATTTAGTATAATCTATATTGTCGGTCCTTAATAGTACCTAAAAGGATGGTCAACTAGGTATTGATAAATTTAAATAATTATTTCTTTTTTAATGAATTTAATTAATATAAAAAATCAATATATGATAAAAATAGCTTAATGTAAATCAACACTACAATAGAAGAGAGCTTTGGCAACGTTTTGAAATCGTCACCAAAAGGTATATTCCTAGCATAATGTCAAAATTTTGGTGACATTTTACGTAATCGTCGCTAAACAAAGCTATTTTGCAGCGGATTCTACAAATTGTCGCAAAATGATTAACATTTAGTGACATGTTGCTTAATTCGTCGCTAGTTTTGGAGCATTTTATGACGATTCACCATAATAGTAGCTAAAAGTATTATTTTTGGTGAGGAATTAAAAAATCGTTACCAAAAATTAATATTAAAGATTTTATATCTTGTGTATTTCTTTGGGAAATTTTAATGAATTTTTTTGTGTAATAGTGTTTTTAAAAATAATAATATTAAAAAGATAATTTTTAATGATAAGTGTGCTTAATAATCCTAAGGCTAATTATAATTGACATTTATATGATTTTTCATTTTTTTCATTTACCTTCTTTATAAATTTGTTTAAATAACTAATGCATTCAAACTCTATAAGTTTATTTAAATCTATAAATTTATACACAAATGATTTTTTAATGATGCCTATTGTATATAGTACTACACCTCGATCTGTTCATACAAAAATTTCATGAAAATATAATGGAGCCTCTAAACATTGTAAAATGTTTTCAAAGTTGTAAACATATTGTTGAAAAACATATACATGGTAGTTAATTTAAAATTTGAAAAGTAAATATTTTTTGGACATAAAAAATAAACATACCTAAAATTTTAATATTAATAAGATCAAAATATCATAAATTTAAGTTGACTATTGTTCTTAATTATTAATATTTATTAACAATAAAACAATAATGCATATAAATATTGAAATATGGTAAGCAATATAATATAATTATATACAGTAAGTACTACAAGATGTTAATTAGAAGTTTAACAGTTCTTTCAGACAAAATAATAAATAAAGCTTCACGCCTAATATTCCATTAAAAAGGCAAAGAAATAATTATTTTTTTATTTGAAGTGACATTAGACTCAGTAGAAAAGGCAAAGGAGTTTCCAATATCTGGATTTTCAGGAAGACTCCTTGCACGTTCCAACCCATCAATTGGAACAGTTAAAGATCTTTCCCTCGAGTCTGGTTTATTGATACTCTCTTCTAACAAATTCTTTACTTTAGCTAAATTTACAAAAAATGCAATCAACAATTTCCCATTTGCAATATGGATGACGGCATTAGATAGACCACACTTACCATATATTAGATGCAATATGGATGACGTTATTAGTTGAAATAGTTTAAGAAAGAGTAATATTTGAAAAGTTTAGTTTAATTTCTTTTTGGGCATAAGTGAGCACATACACATATATTCGCCCGCACATGCTGGCGCACATACACACACATATATATTCTTTTTCATCCTTTTTGCACTAAAACCCTATTCTTGGTTACATTACTAGTACTGAAGTTAGGATGATCTTCAGTAAGCTTGGTCCTTTTGTTAACATTCATCCTTTGATCCCTTTTAAGAACAAAACTTTAAGAAAATGAATTAAATTCTTTTACCAAGTTGGCTACATCCACCCACCCTTTCTCTAGGTTCACCAATCCTTAAAAATAGATCATATCCCTTAAGTTAGGACACTAATTAGCCTAAAGCTTACTAATAGTGCAAATCTTTAAGGTTGTCAAACTTTAATGATACATTTTAAAGGAACAACCTATTTTTTCCTTAATCCTTACCTTGTTTTTCTTTACCATATATATGGTTTTAGTAAACAAGGAGGTAACATTTTAGGTTTTTAAAATCCTATGACATTTTTTTAATCTTTTAAAGATTGTTTAAAATGAACATGTTTATAAAAATGTATATTTTAAAATTTTTTAGATTTTTAGTTTTCATTTTAAAAATTTTTTTATCATTCAGCATTCTTAAGAACTTATAATTCATTCCACAATGTTTTATCCATTCCACAATGTTTTATCTAACATATATGGATATTTGTCTCTCAAGTTTAGCTACATGAATTATAGATCTATCTATCATCTTAAAAAATTAAATATAAGCTTATAATCCATCACACAATTTTTTTATTTAACATGTGTGGTTATTTGTCTCTCAAGTTTAGCTACATTAAATATGCATCTATCATCTTACAAACTAAAACGGGGACTCTTTATCAAAGACTTAGGAGGCAATTACAAATGGGAGAAAAAAATGAAACTTCTTTAAAAAAAGCATCGAGAGTCAAATATGTGATAAAGATTTTGGGTAGGATTTTATAGTGTCAGAGCAATGGAGAGAATGAAGGGTAATACACGAGATTAAAGCTTTTTTAAATAGAATATTAAAAGAGGATCACAATTGCTTCATGGATAGCTTGGGAAGATCATGAATGTAGCGGAAGTCAAGATTTAGTGGATAGTTATATACATATTGAAATCAAATGTATAGAACTTCAATTCTGAAAAGAAACAACATGCTCATAACATTGGTATTGCTGACTTTTTTTCATGCTTTTAATAAAAATTAAATCAACAATTTATTTTAATTAATGAGGTCGTCACTCTCCCTTATTAAAGAGCGAATCTAGGTCTGAAGAATTGAACTCTCTTTGAAAGGAGATGAGTTTAAATACGAAAGGTTTAAGTCCTTAAGAGGTAGGGTTCGTAAGTTGAATAAAAAAACAAAGGGTCAAAATCAGTCGAAGACAACTTTTCTGTAACTTATTGTTTAGAAAAGAAACAAAATGGGTTGAACTGTCCAGAGAAACGGAATGGGCAAAAAATATGTAAAGAAAAGGGTTAGGTCGAAGACTATTTAAAGGAAAAGGCTAAATCGAAAATATACATTAAATCAAAAAGGATGTCCTAAGTAAGTTGGGGGCTTATATGTTCAATTGGATCTTATGTTGTACCAAATTATTATCTCTAAGTTATTTTATTAACGTTTCCATTTTGTCTCTCATAATCCCTTATTTGGGTTATTTTCATCAAACAATTAAATAAACTTATATAATAAGGAAATTAATTTTAGAAAAGTCTATTTGATAATCAAGTGTTCAGATAAGTTTATTTATTTTGAAAACATGTGATTTCTATAAAAATTCTTAAGTCCACGTAAAAATAAACAGGGAAGTCCATTATAAATCATTCACAAAGATAGACCCAAAGCCTATATGAACCTTTCTTCATGGATTGGTAGATATATCTTTTGGGCTTCTCTCTTTTGAGTGCAAATTAGAATGTAAAAGACTTGTCCCACTCCACTGATACAATTACATGAAAATTAATGGTCAGCCAAGCCGAAACAGTTAAATGGGCCTAACTAGAATAGTAAGCCTATGAAGTAATCTATTTGAATAAATTAAAAAATGGACCTAAACTAAATAACAACTTAATTAATTACTTAAATTATCTAAGGCCTGGTACAAAAACATAAAAAGTCAATTGATTCATATCACAAATGAATTAAATATGGAATTTATTAAAATAATGCATCTCAAGAGAATAATAATAGTACATGAACCCCAACCTCTAAGAATATTTGGTGATAAAGTGGACTCGGTAAATTAAAACTAAGAAATTAAACAAATCAATAGAATACAACCTTAAAATTAAAATATAGACCATAAAACTACTAAGCCGTTTAAAGATCCTAACCACAAAATGTAACTTCTATAGGTATTAAAAAAATACTTTGAATTAACTTCTAGCAAACAAATAGTAATCAATCAAACAGGGAAGCAACTCTATATCTCAAAAAAGAACAAGGGAAATGTTAAATTTGAAGGGTTTTAGGATATCTAGGGAGAAATTAAACTAGATCTAAGTGAGCCAATATATAACTAGGACATTATATTTCAAACCAAAGCCTTAAGACAATAGGTTACGAGTTTTATCCTTATATATAACTCATTTCATTCTTAAGTCTCTTTCAGATGTGGGATTACTTCACTTGTGAATTTTCAGTATCTCTCCCTTATAAGTGGATCCATCCATATCGAACTAGTTTCCCCTTAACCTATAGCTAATATGAAGCCAATGGAGTCACTCCATGAATCACCCATTAATTTGACCCAAATCAATGAATCTCTATTCATCGTACTTCACCAACCTAGCTTTGAAACTAATAAAGGATTTTGAGGGGTTTAAAGAGAAACTGGACCAGATCTAAGTGCGCCTACATACAACTAGAACATCATATCTAAACACAAAACCTTAAGGCAATGAGTTATGAGTTATATCCTTGTATATAACTCACTTCATCATTTTGCCTCTTTATGATATTGGATTACTCCACTTGTAAACTTCCAACAAAACTAAGAAAACTATTCAGACCAAAAAATTAAAACAACTTCAAGATAAAACCTTAGAGTTAACAACATGTGATATATACAGTAAGAAATAAAATATTTTGGCGTGCAAGATTATTAGCACAATATAGAAACTCGATGGATATGGTAAAACATTATGATACTAAAAAAGGAAAAGAATTTAAGGAGTGGTGATTCTAAGTGTATATTTACGACGTTACTATATATTCTTGGTGGTCGTAGAATTTTAAAATTTTGCAAGCAACTTTTGGAATTTTAAAATTTTGCAAGCAACTTTGAAGTATGAAAATGAAGAATGCCTATAATTAGTATAGATCATAATGAGTAAGAAAGAGAGACAAAGGAAAGGAAGGAAGTTATGCCACCTTAGACCCCTTTTGATGCTTATAATTAGTAAAGATCATAATAAGTAAGAAAAAGAAACAAAGGAAAGGAAGGAAGTTATGCCACCTTAGACCCCTTTTGTGCACATTTAAAAGAAAAACTTTCGGTTAATTTTGATGAAACATAGTTAAGTAGGAAGACATATCGATGCTTGAATAATTAGAAAGGGAAGGATGTCATAATTTGGGAAGAGAAGAATCTGCTCTTTCACTTCTAGTTATTGCTTTACTTCTATGGCTTATATAGGCATAGACACCCTTACATACAGTTGTGAAGATAATATTGACAAAATAATATTCCCACAATCTCGACTAAGATAGATAACAATATTCTATAGATAAGATTAGTTATTAATCCCTTTCAAGTTGGAGCATATAAGGAATGAATGCCCAACTTTGTGAGTCAAGAACTCAAACTACTTTTTGGCCAAAGCTCTAATGAAAAGATTAACAAGTTGGAAAATAGTGCCAACATAGGCTATGGAAATGGTGCAAGAGGTTACTTTTTCCAGTACAAAATGGAAATCAATTTCAATGTGCTTTGTGCATTTATGGAAAAATGAATTAGAAGTAAAATGAAAGGCCGCTTAATTGTCAAAGAACAATTGCATAAGTTGAGGATGAGAAACTCCAAGACAAATTAGAAAAAACTTAAGCCAAAGTAGCTTAGAAGTCGCTTAACTATAAAATGGTGCCTAAATTCTGCTGACAAACGAGATACAATGAGTTGTTTCTTGGTTTACTAAGATATAAGTGATAGCCTAAGTCCTTGAAAAACACTGCTTTACCTATGAAAAAACCAATTAATTTGAGTACATTTCCTCCTTATGCTCACTTTTTCAATACTAGCTTCCACACTTTCATATGAACCACATCTTTCAAGATTTTCTATGGTCAAGATCCTCCACTAGTCCATCCATTTTTTCTAAGAGAAACATGCCTTGCTAAACTAAAACAACTTATTCTCTGGGATGACATGTTGAAACTCCTAAGAATCAATCTTTTGAAAGCTCAATCCCGTATAAAAGCACAAGTTGATTCCAAACCAAAAAAATGAGCTTTAATGTTGGTGATGTTATCTACTTAAGGATTCAACCTTATCGCCAACAGTCATATGCTAAACATAGGTATGAGAAGTTGTCCCTTAACTATTTAGGCCTTTACAAAGTTCTTCGTAATGTTGAATCAGTAGCATACGAATTGGAACTTCCAACTTCTTCTAAAATCTACCCCATCTTCCATGTTTCCTCTCTAAGGCTAGCTTTAGGACAACAACCAACATGTCCACCAGCTCCTTTATCGATTAATTCTAATTTGGAGCTCACACTTTCTCCTGCCAAAATATTGTCTTATTAATGGGTTAAAGAATCTAGTTTACCTATTTTGGACCTATTGGTTCAACAGGAAGATCAACAACTTGAAGAGGCTACTTGGGGAACTTATGACTTTCTTCTTTTCGACTTAAGGACAAGTAGAGTTTCTGGGGGGAAGTAGTGATACAATTCCAACACCACTACATATCTACTTGAGGAAAATTTGGAGAGAACACGAAGACTAATTCTAAAATTTATTAATTTTTTGGTCCTTACATGGCTAAAAAAGGAGTTCCAGTCCCTTCCATAACCATCAACACTTTCTCCAGAACATTGCTTTTACCATTTTATCCTTTATCTCCTACTTTTTAAGAATTTACTGATATTAGTTATCAAATAATCTTCCAAGATATCTACTATAAATATCCAAAGAATTTTTTTGATTTAGGATGTCTAGAATTGTTGTTTAAATGTCAAATTGTAGATTTGTCTTCTCCAATTGGACTGATTTATTAGTTGTATTTATGTTAAGATTCTAACACTTTTACAACTAATAAATATTTATATTTTCATTTTATCTTCTTGTTCCTATTAGATTCGCGAGTACATGAGTAGGAGCTATTTGTGTCAATTGTGTTACACTTATAGAACCATTAGCACTAAAAAAATCAACCATGGTCGCGTATATTGTTGCAGTTTTATTAAGGCTTTAGTAAGACATTCTTTAATAATATGGCCATCATTTTTGCAATCATTGCAAAATTTTTAGGACAATCTGAAGCATAATGACTAAATTTTTTATATCAAAAACACTAAACAATTCTGATTCCCTTTCTCTTGTCTTACCATGTGCTATATAAGCCATATGAATTCAAGTGGATCTTTTTTGCTCTATTGTGGTTTGAGTATGAAGACATTGCTCCTCACAAAACAAATCATTGAGACATACATTGAAAGAGGGATTGGATTAATAAGATTGGACCTGGTGCCTTCAAATTCAAATCTTAGTTTCTTAAGAAATTGATCCCTTTTAGTAATTTGATGGACAAATTGAACATAGCAAAGTCATTCAAGAAGTAATATATCATAAATAATATTTGTATTTTCATCTCAATGATTCATAAAGTTAGAGTAAAATAGAGAGACTTCCTAATTAGAGAGCGGTAATTCATGTTCAAACTAAAACTGATGAGCATTGTTATGTTGGCTGTGAAATCTCTTTAAATAAGACCACATTTGAGTTGCATTCTTGAAAGATCGAATATTCAATGATGTTGGACTTAACAAAACCCAAAATCCATGCCATGAGTTGATCATCCTTGACTTCCCACTTAACATGTTCATCTTTATTCTTGTTTTTATTAGGAATAGGATTACTGCCATCAATATGTTCCTATAATCCTTACCTTTGACAAATATCTTGAAATGAAATGCCCAAGTTAAGTAATTCTTTTCATTGAAACAAAATAAGAACTTTTAATATTTATCCAAAGATATGCTGCCAAGATAATAGAGATAAAAAAGGATGGAATAATCAAAGACAAGAATTTGAATATGTTGAGACTAGGAGCTAGACTAGTTTCAAGATAAATAAGGGTGAAATTATAGTTGAGATGGACAGAAGGCTACACAAGGATAAGATTAGATAAAAGGCTTTAATACTGTAACAATGTAGAGAACTTTTAGCTAGAAAATTTTGTTTTTATCAATTGAAAATTCCCAATATATATACAAAGTGCAAGCCAAATTTCAGCCCTTAAAAATAACTAAACTATTATCTTTCTACATCTAATAAATCTTACTTAGGGAAAGATTTTCAAAGCATTATAGTTGTATAAATGGTACAAAATCTACCTTTAATGAGGTATGAATTCAGCTTTTAACAGGGCTCTCAAAATCAGCCTTTAAAGGGTATATTAATGTATTAGTTGTCATAATTGATAGCTAATAATGTTTACATTTCTGATGCTTACCAAGCTTCTCACCCTTTTAAATCTATTAGTCTTTGTTGTTTTTAACATTAATTTTTGCCACTCAGGTTTTATATGTGACACTGAATGACTGGCCTGATAATGAAATTGACGCCATGATTGAAGTTGGAGGAAATTCCTTTGCTAATTCAATTTATGACCTGGAGGAGTTTCAAAGCAAGGACCAGATGCCATTCATGATAAGTGAATGAAATTTATCAGGTCAAAAGAGGCTTTATTGTGATGCTGTACATATTTGGTTTTTGATTATGAATGCTCATCTTCTACCCACGAGCTCCTTTTGTGCTAATGCTCTCTTTATGCTCTTACTACAATTGTTGTTACTCTTTTATGACCACTTTGGAACTGACTCACTTTTACTGCAGTTTGGACATTGCATAGTAGCTTTGAAGTTGTTGCTTGTTCATAATTGGGATCTTATAGTGTTCACTATATTAATTCTACTTTCATGCAGGTCTAAATATGAGTTGCAGTAGTTTCTGAAACCTAACTTGCATATTACATCAGGCAAGTCATCTTTTGCTTCTCTCCAAACAAGTTTCTCTCAAAATATTTTGGATAGTTTTCGAACTTCTAGTACATCAAATAAATTGGTAATTGTTGTTCTCATTTCTCTTTTCTTGCTAACATTTTTATCTTGATCAATGATTATATCATTACTGATGGTGTTAAATACATTTTTCCATAGAATTGTTCCTTGTTGCATGTCTATTTAGATGACATTCCAAAGGATGTACTTCCAAACAATTAAAATTTGTTGGATTGAAGTGATATTCCATCTCTATATATTAGATCATTTATAGTTGTCTCATATTAAGAAGAATGAATAAGGAAAGCATGTTGAATACTGGTTCCTGAAATTCTATATTGTTTTGCACTTCAGAATTCATACGTTAAATAGTAATCATAATTTGCCTTTTGATGCTATGAATACTTCAATTAGCCTGACTTAGAAGTTGTAACAGGATGGCATGACAGAGTATATTGGATGGTTGAAGATAAAAAAAGGGTTATAATTTAGCCATCAGAGATATGATGTCAAGTGATCCTTACGTAGTTTTAACTCTTGGAAAGGAGGTTGGTCACCTTGTCTTCATTTACATTATTTGCATCATTGTCCTTACCTTTTTATCTTGTTAATATATTTGATATCATTTGATAAAGCTTGAGTTAACTAGTGCAATTTGAATATGTATTCACTTCATATATATGTAATTATGAATTTTTCACAATGTTAAAGATATGAAGGGTGTACCACTTACTTTTAGTGGTTTTTACTGATCAAAAGTCATACTTATTATAGACTTCAAGGATATTTTTTGTTTTTCTTGATCCTCTACATATTTCTAGCTTTGAGTCCTCCTGTGAGGATTTAAAATCTTGTAAAAAGTAATCGAATATGTAACTCAAAAATATAATACTGCAATAGCGGTTGTTCTTCTCGTTGTATCCTTTTATTATACTCTATCACCAAATTACTTTTAGCCTAAGCGGAGTATTATCCAGTGTTGTAGTTTTCTAATTTGCCTGTGTTGTATGATTATGATAACTTCTCTGCTGATGACATAATTGGAGAAGCAGAAATTGATATCCAACCTTTGATAACATCAACCATGGCATTCAATGGTCCAGAAATGTTTGGCAATATGCAAATAGGAAAATGGCTTAAATCGCACGATAATGCTCTAATTGATGATAGAATCATCAACCTCTTCATTTCTTTTTGCATTTTCTTGTTATTTCTTTTTACGTCAACTTTATTTCAAGGTTCAATAGTAAAAGACTAGAGAATTTGAGCAAGGTGGGTATAAATGCATCTCTCAATTTGAGTTCGTTACGGTGAACTATCGTCAAAATACTTTTAGGTTTAAATGTGAAGAATTAAACACCAAGTTCAAGCCATGTTGAATCTTAAAAACTGGGCTCAATTATAAAGTTTGATTAGGTTTCGAATGGTTCGAGCCTTGAAAAAATGAACTATATTATCCTAGAACAACTCCTCTTGACTTCGTAAAGCTCATTTAATTTGATTGGAAAGTTTTATAAGAGATTTTGTTTAGAATTGTAACATTTATATTATTGTGATAATAGAATGATAAAATTATGAAACTGAAGTCAGTCTAACATTCTATATGCTGCATTTTAAGTTTTACAATTTTCATGGAAAATTAAAGTGGTATCTAACCTCACGTAGCGGAAGAAATGTGAATTCTTTTGTTTGATTTCGATCAGTTTAAATTATATAATATGATTAATGCATAGACGTAATAAGTATACATATAAATTGTGTTTTATTATGAAATTTGATCTTTTTTCTTGCAATTTCCTTTGAACTGTTTATGATACTGATTCATCGCAACTATTGTAGTCACACACGTAATGTAGAAAAATGTAAGTAAAAAGTACTAACTTTTTTAGTGTTTATGTCTTATTTATAATAAGATTTGCATCTTTTGATAATTTAGATAAATTTTAGTTTTATTTTCAATTAAACTTTAATTAAAATTACAATTTATTTAAATTAAATATCAACTGAGTTCAAATAAGATTCAATATCTAATATTAGTCTTCATTTATCAATTATCTTATATTTGAAACTAAATTTGTTCAAACTTTAACATCAAGTCTAACTTGATTCAATTATCTTTTTTCTCATCAACTGATCTTCATGTGTGACCCATTTAGTTTTATGTTGGTGATGAATATAAATCATAATCTTAAATTGCATTTAAGATTAAACTCGTTTAATTTATATTTAATTATCTAATTAAACAATTTATATCTCCAAATATTAGGAATGTCAAAGTGGTTTTAACTAATTTTTTTGTATATGATTTTTCAGTATAATTCAATATTTTCATCATATAATTTTCAATTTTACCTATGTGGAATTAATGTCTACTTTATTTGAGTCCAATCTTATTAATTCTTCACCATTAGCAATTTATTATATTAATGACATTTGAAAACCATTTTCAAAATATCATTCTATCTTGGCTAAAGATTTTTCAAATCAATATTTAATAAGAACGATATAATATTCTCCTTAGTCACTTTAAGGTAATAAATCATATATTAATCACTCAACGACTTTCATATGGTGTACGTTATATCTAATGATTATAAATTGAGCTATCATTGATTATGATAGGTTACAAGTAGTATCAACACATAGTAATTTCTATATAAGATACTTAAAGCCTCCGGGGCATAGCTCAACTGGCAAAGGTTTGAGTGGTGTAGTGCCTGTCATGCTGGCGACCTGAAGGGTGGGGGTTCGAATATTGAGGGCAACTTTTAAGATTTGGGCCCCTTGTATGGTGAGATCAGTGGGTAAGCCCAAGTCCCTGGTCAGTTGAAGCACATCCCGCGATTTACATCCTCTACTAATCCTGAGGGCACGGGGGTGGAGGCTCCTAATGTTGGAGTTCAACATTTTTTTTATATAAAATACTTAAAGATATCAAGTCAAATGATTGCTTATATAATTATTACAATGAGAATTTTCGTAGATATAAAAATAATAACCCAAATGAAAGTCTTCTATCGTGTCAATTTAGTAAAATTGTTCTTTAAGAAGAACTCACACATTTGTTTATTTCTGTAATTTAGTCTATGAGATCGATTACTTTCTTTAGAACAAAGAAACACAATATGTATTGGTTTTTCTACTTTATTAATATTCAATTTTAATAGAACAATAATTGGAATAATTTAGCGATAATAAATAAATGTAATATGAATTACATATTTATGATCTCATCATAATTTTATTGTAGATTTATCCTACAAAGTCCAATGTTTTAAAAACTGGATCAAACATCGAACTGGTTAAAGGAAATGTTTAAGATTTAAAGGTTTAACCGGTATTAAACTATTATTAAGCCGGTATATAATAAATAAAAAGTATAAATTTCGAATTAATAAAATTTTCAATTCGACTCAATTTATTTTAAATAATGACAACTCTTATTGTTAAAAATAAATTTATTTATTAATTAATCAATTAATTTTAATAGCTGTCTTTTTAATATTAAGATCCTGAACATAACATGTAAAGATTAATTTTTTAAAGAAGTAAATAATTTTATTATAATTTAACATTCCTAAAGGTCTTAGTTTGGTATATAAAATTTCAAAGTTGTTTATAACTTATGTATTAATTTTTGTACAGTATCATCTTTTTGCTAGAAATATAGTTGGTCCACATAATTTATTCATTTATTTTCTTAACCATTCATTTTTTCACCCTGTTAATTGCTCGTCTCTTTGAAAAAAAAATCAACGGTCAAATCCTTACTATCATTAGCAAATCTTATAAGACATATCAAGTTGTTTTGTTACTGTATGCCCAACTTTCAAATGTTTTGTTATTATATACCTAACTTTCCAGAACAACTGTTATAGATATTTGTTATCATCTTCCCTTTGCTCCTTGATTTTTTTTCTTTTTTATTATTTTCACCCTTTTGTTTCATCTTTCTAGTCTTCTCTCTCAATCTCTCTCATTATCATATACATGGAACTAGATTAAGATTTCACCCTTTGTCTTAATTATGCTAATATTATTTTGTTCTTACTTCCTTCTGAGTTGTACACTCATAAAATGACGCATATCTATCACCTTCACCACTATCCTTAGTTGCCATTAGGTTTGTGCTTTACTTCATTGTATGATGACCCCCAACCTAAAAACTTCATTGTATGACTAAAAGTCGTTTTATTTTGATTTTGGGAGTTTGAGTCGGAGATACTATGTACATACATAAAGAAAGATAGAAGAACCTAATTAGGCATGGCAATGGAGGCCTGGCCCGAGTTTGGCAAGTCATGGGCAGGTTAAGGGTTGACCATGGTCCGCTCGCACCGAGCTACAACTGGCTCAGCCAGGCCCACAGCCCTACAAAACAGTGTCGTTTTGTCCAAAACGATGCAGGTTTTTAATTAAAAAAAAAATATATGGACCGAGTTTGGGTCGGCCCGCCCATGACTCCACTGGGTCACGAGTCGCCGATCGGCCCATCCAGGCCCGCCGTGTTTGAGCTAGGGCTGGGCCGGGTCGAGGGCGGCTCAGGCCCGACACGACCCATTGACATCCTTAAATCTAATGCCTTTGGTGATGTGTGCATGGGTGGTTGTCTCTCTCTCCTTATTTTTTTCTTTTTCTTTTTCATCATACATCAAAGTAATGTTTCTTCTTTCCCGTAATATGGTTTGTTTAACTTAAAATTCTTTCTTTTGTTCATCCATCTCTATTTTGGCTTTGATTTTCTTTGTCTTTATTTTATCTGAAACTGGGTTTTTCATTTTCGTTTCCATCAAATCCTCTAACATTCAAACTTTCAAACCCCAAACATGGTGGTTGATCTAAGCGTCGACTCTTCCTCTCCTTCTTCTTTTTGGGAGGATGGTTCATGGTTTAGAAACCGAATGATTTATTATTTAACCAATCAGTTTTTATTTGCATCGATCAAAAGATCGAACCAAAAACTGCTCTTATTTGTGCCTAACTCGGTCGAACCAATCAGTCTGGTTCGATTTTTACAACATTGCTATAAACTTTATCTTATATATTAGTTAACAACAACAACAATGCTTAATAAAAATCTCGCTAATTAGCAAAATTTAGAGAGACCTAGTAGTACACAGTTTCATTTCTAATTAGTAGAGATATCGTTTCCAAATCTTTTATATTAGCTAATTAAACAAATTTGTATAAGATTAAAAATTTTCTTTAAATAATTATGTGTACAAAAAAATTCAACTATTTTTGCAATAAAATAAAAGTTTTATTTTTGATTCATAATAATCAAAAGACCTAATTAATTTTAGACCGTCACAGATTCAAAATTTTAAAAAAATGAGACATTAAAATAAAAATTAACTATATATCATTAACACATAATAATTAAAAGGCCTACTTAATATTAAATTATCTTAAATAAGATAATTTCAATTTAAAAAAATATATTCAAGGAAATCAAGTCACACCTCATCCTTATCAGCATACATTTTAGGAATGCGATCACTCATTTCATAATTAAAAATTATTTTATATATTACTCTTTATTATAATATTTTGAACTGAATTATTTAATTTTCAAAATTTTAAATACTAAAATACTAAAATGGAAAATTTTTAAAAAGATTTTTGTACTTTTAATTCAATTCATTATCCCTTCTTTCGATGCATGCCTGATAATATATAATAATTTTCTCCATTAATCGTCTCCTTTGTTTCTAATTTCTCACTCCCACCGCCGCCGCTCAATTTTCGCACTCCTCGCCGGCAAACACATACAGACACAACTGTGTGTCTACTAGCCTCTCTCCGTATTTCAAACTGCCCCTTTGTCGCTACTGTTCTCATTTTTTTGTCACGTTCCCCATAACGTAGTCACACACACTCCCTTTTGGTCCAGTTTGTGTAGAGTTGTTCCTGGGTGTGATTGATATCTACAGTACTTCCTCTCTCCGCTTCACCGAACCCAGCTCTAATTGTCGCCGATTTTTTGTCCCTCAAAGACTCTTTTCCCCTCCTGGAGGAAATAATAACCATAGAGTGTTCGTTTTCATGTCCTCTGCTATTCCAGTATAACATGTCAATGAGGGTCAACAAAGGTTGACTGGGGACTAGTTTATTAGAACC
>JANQBM010000002.1:28531648-28551688 GCA_025594535.1 Erythroxylum domingense
CTTTTATGGCTCTAACTCCTTTAATCTACTAACATCACATAAATTTTAACTACGTTCTAATATTTCCATCAAATCTTTAGTCTTTATTCATGCCTCAAAATTAGTGAATCAATTCTAAAAATAAATTATTTAAGCAAATAATAAGAATTGTAAAAAAAATCTGGATCCAACATATATTGTTTATGAACTACCCTAAACACGGGCATGTTAAAGCATGTGTGTGTGTTTAGAGAATCGCTATGCTCGTATATGGAAATTAGAGGGATTAATACATTTGAGTTTTTCATGGCTTCGATTTCATTGGATGTAAAAATTTATGCAAATGTTAAGAGTTTTAATCTGATGTATTGTCATTAAATTTATTCTAAAATTCACCTAATTTCATCAAAATTATGAAGTTATGTTTAGTATCAGTGACATATTATTCAAATTTTCATTAGTTGAAATTATGATACTTAAAAATTTGTTTAAATCATTTCAAAATTCTATAAAATTGTTAATAAACTAATGTAAATAGAAGTATATTTCAAGTGTTATAACCATAAACTTCATTCAATGTTATGGATTGAATGATTATATTTCAGTGTGAAATACCTTTAATTTTGTTCAAGAATGTGCAGAGCATGTTATTCATTATTGGTTAAGGATTTGTAGCTATAGTCTTTGTTAATTGAATGATTCTTCAAATGTAAATTGTATATGAAGGCTATTCCATCTAATTTCAAAAACCCTTGACCCTTTAGTACATTGGCATATATGAGATTATGTATCTTTTGAATAAATATGCAAGTTTATAAACATTGTCATCTTAAATATCATGTTTTCATTGGTAATATAGAGAGTAGCATACGACACCCAATATGAGAGTGTTTCTTCCCATATGGCTCCATAGATTGTAAATGAAGTATCAAATGTCTGATAATATGGGCATTCCTTAAGAATTCCTCCTATCATCTGCCTTCTAGACTACCCATTAGTGATTAAATCTTAAGTGAAGTCTTTGAACATTAGTGTACCTTCAAGTATAAGATTTTATTGGTGAGCATTGTCGATATAAAAGCCTATAATCTTTGGTCGCAAAAGAGTTGCCAACGATTGGTTCCTCACTCAAATTTTGTAATCCTCAAAGGTACTTTTTCTTGCTCTAGTCTTTTAGAAATTATTTATTTCAATCTCTTTAATTGCCTTTTGTTATTCCAAATTACAAAATTTTAAATACTGAAGGCAAAGTAGATAAAAAGACCACTTCCCAAAAAGAAGTATTAATAGCCACAAACCCTTCCATTAAAAGAAAACTAAAAGAGAAATCCCTATTGGCTTTAAGCTTTAGGAAAGCAAAGACACCAATCCCAAAGAAAATTGATAGAAAATCAACTCACTTTACCACTAATTTGATAAAGAAGTTGAAGTCACTACACCTACAATTGAAAAAATTGCCCCCAAAGATGAGACTTTTTCCACTCTCAAGAAGCTTATATCTAACATCAGTGATGGTACCTCACTAATTTCTAAGTTTTTTTATATTTTATTCTTAACACAAATTAATACATTCAATTTTCTTCCATAAATAGCCAAACATTAGACCATTCACCACCTACCCTCTCATGTGAACCAAAATCTGTAAAGATTAAAAGTTCTCCTAAACAAAGAACATATATCACTACACCAAAGGTAAAGCAAGAATTCCCTCCATATTTACAAAAATTCTCTGAACTTATTGAGAGCTCTTTCATATCTTGTAGGTAGGAAATGTTTGAATAGCAATACCAACTTTTAAGGAAGTCTTTGATCTAAGATTCCTAGACATCTCGCCTAACACTCCTTTTAATACTACACCACCAATTATTATAAGGAGCTAACAAGAGTCAATGAGTCCCTGAAGCTCATGATGTAGTGAGAACTCCAATTCTTAACTAAAATTCTACGCAACTCATTTTTAAACATGAAATCTTATATTAGTTATGTGACCTATTCACTAGCCATTAGAGAACGTTTGAGAAAATTTGAGAAAGTATTATTCTCCTTTGAGAATTCCTATTATGACTAAGTTGTTTACTCTAAGAAACTAAGCCTTAAGTAAAAACATTGAGAGGATTATGATACAGAGGAAACACAAGGTAAAAATCTCCTAGCACGGATTCAAAAGCTAAAAAAATTGTAACTCCTTAGACAATTAGGCTACTGAACATGAAAGAGCCATCAAGCTAATTAGGAAAAAGTAAGAGACTTTAAAATAGGATGGCAAGCAACTTAATAAGGAATTTAACGAGGTTAACTAGATGCCTAAGCAGATGGGAAAATCACTAATGTTGTAAAAGGAAGAAGTCGCCTTTGGAAACAATAAGTCCAATAAGTAAATAAGATCAAGTTTGTTACATTAAATAATGGGTTGAGATTTAGTAATTTAAACTAGATCAACTTTGAAT
Source organism: Erythroxylum domingense (assembly GCA_025594535.1). NCBI lineage: Eukaryota > Viridiplantae > Streptophyta > Magnoliopsida > Malpighiales > Erythroxylaceae > Erythroxylum > Erythroxylum domingense. The sequence goes on from JANQBM010000002.1 coordinate 28,534,075, forward strand.
TCTCTACGCCTTTTATGAATATTTTATTATCTATAGACTGGTCTATTTGGTTTTGAATTTATTTTTACTCAAAAAATTTACTATTTGAACAATTATTTTAGTTTTTGCTAATTTGTTAAATAATTTTATTCTTGTTATTTTACACCTAATTTCTCCAATAGTGTAGGCATATAGGGTTTTAAATATTTACATTTAATAAAACATTTATGAGGCTCACCTTTCAGGCTAGATAACTAATAGACATCCAAAACCTATGAATGATGCTTACTAATTAGGGGACCACTTCCCTACTCTCTATCTTTCTTTCCAGGTGGCAAAATTACTATTTACACCAAATCACCTTCTTAAAATTCCTATTTATGAACTTTGTTATTGTAAAACTTTGCCATCTTTTCTTTTTGTGTAATTATGTTATTTAAATTTTGAAGATAAACTTCCTTTAGATCCTCTAATTCCATCTTCATTGCATCATAATACTCAAATGTCTTTAAAGAATTTTCCTTATCCATTCTTAAACATGGGATTACTACCTCCATAAGGAGAACAACATCATAGGTATAAGTTATAGTAAAAGGTCTGACCCTGTAGCTTAGAAGTTTGATATGCCTATAAAGTATCAGACAAAGTAACATCTTCTCTAAGATTTCAATTACTACTTTATTCAACACTTTAGCTTGTCCATTGGAATGAGCATAGTAAGGAGTCGAATTTAATAATTGTATGTCATATTCTATGGTAAAAAATTTGTCTTCCTAACCAGTAAACATAGTACCTTAGTCACTTGTTATTGATTATGGAATTTCAAATTGATGAATAATTTGTTTTTTAATGAACTTCCACTATATCTATTTGTTTAATCTTTTTCATAGGTTGAGCCACCACCTGTTTAGTAAAGTAATATATTGCCAACAAAATAAATTTATAACCTTTAGGAAGGTGGGTATATTTTTCCCATAAGGTCAATGGCCTAACCGCTAAATGGCCATAGTTTAATTATATAATGTAACTCATAGGCAAGAATTTCCTGTATTCTTCTATACATTAGGCATTATCGTCAACCTTTTGCATAAGATACACAATCCTTTAGTATTGAAGGCTAGTAATAATCAAGACGCTTAATGACCCATCTTATTTTAGTCCCAAACTAATGAGCACCACATACCTCCTCAAGAACTTGATTCATTATTTTTAATTCCTTAGGCATCCTTGGGCATCGTAAAACAATTCCATTACTATCTTGTCAAAATAAGACTGCCTTAATTAACACAAAGTTGAGTGCTTGTATTTTTTTTTTTTGGTTAGCCCACGAGGTGTCCTAGGAGGGTCACAACTATAGGAAGGCGCCTTTAAGCCATCTACACCTAGACTAATTCCCGCTCGCATCGGGTCAGCCCGTAAGGGATAAAGTGCTAGCCAAATAGATCTTTCCATTCTTAGGACTCGAACTCGAGACCTTTGGTTAAGGGATGAGAGTGCTGAACCACTCACACCAACCATGTTTAGTTTGAGTGCTTATAATTTAATTCTATAAGGCACCTTCTTACCAGGGTTCGTCAAGAAGTTTATAATCCCATCCCTCTAATCCTAAACTACTTCTTTATCAATGTTAAAACTTCTAAGGAACTTCCTTTTTTATAAATGAATGGATGAGGTTTTCATTATATAACAACAAATTTATGATGGGCTCCTTGGAAATCCTTAACCTAGAGGCAATTTGAGAAAGTTAATTTGCCTCCCAATTTTCTTCTGAAGGAATATGTTGGAATTTAACATCATTAAATAATTTTCATAACTAAATGGTAGTAATATAATAAGGCAATAAATTTAAACTTATGCATCTTTATTCTCCTACTACTTGCCAAAATACCAGTTGATAATCTCTTATAATGAGGAGAGTTTTAGACTAATTATTAGGCCCTCAGTTTAATAATTAGTACATGAGAAGTCCATCTTGAGAGAAAGAAGAGTTTTTGTTCCCTTTGGTGAAGTAATGCCTATCCTAACACCAACTGACTTCTCTGGTTTTAGAACTATTGAATTTTAACTCCTAAGGCTTCCTTTCATAAGTAAACATTAAATCCTCTATATCTTTTTAAATTTTTGGTATTAGGTGGCTTGCTAAAAAGTCAACTAATGCCTGACCCTTTATTGACTTTCGAGGATAATAACCTAGGTTAAAATCTATAATTGTCATAAGCCACTTTCCAATTTACCATATATTTCATCAAATTGGTTTGTGAAACCACATAAGTCTAACCTTAAAGCAAATAATGTTTCAATTCTGAGTAGGCATAACATAATGCCAAATATAATTTCATGATAGTGACTTGATTCCTTTCTATTGGAATTAGAATTCTACTTAAATAATAAATAACCTGCTCAACACCTATTTTGTGCCAGTAAGCACCTAATAGTTTCCTTACAGAAAAAATGTAAAAATTGAAAGATATTCCCTTCTTAGGCAGCATCAAAACTAGAAGCTTAGTTAGTTTTTTAAAATTTTATTAAATGCCACCTAGTGCTTTCTTCCCCACAAAATTCCTTAGAAAACTTTAAATTCAAGAGATTCAATAATTCGTTTATTTTATTGGACAACTTAGAAATATAACTTCTAACATAATTTACTTGGCATAAAAAGCTTTAAATTTTTATCTTATTTTAAGGCAAATTTGCTTTAAGAATTTCCCTTAACTTACTTTTGTCTGATCAATCCCTTTTTAAAGGACCAAGAAACCCAAAAAGTTTCCTTCTTTTACTCCAAAATCGCACTTCAAAGGATTTAAATTCAACTTATATGTTCTCATCCTTTAGAAATCTTCCCTCAAATTCTAGATATAGGCCATTCTCTTCTTGGACTTAATAACAATATCATCTATATAAACTTCTAAAGTACATCCTAATAAATTGTGAAAGATAACAACCACAACCCTCTAATAAGTGACCTGTTCATGCTTTAAGCCAAAAGGCATCATAATCTAATCAAATGTTCATATTATTCTAGGACATCTGATGGATTTTTTAAGGATATCATCCTTAATTATAAAAGTTTGATTGTAACCAGAAAAGAAATTTATAAAAGAAAACAAGGAATGATTAATCATTGCATTAATTAAAGAATCAACAATTGACATCATATACACATCTTTGGGAGTGGTAGCATTCAAATCCCTGAATTCAACATATACTCTTAACTTGCCATTTTTTTACTATAAGTACAACATTGGCTAGACACTCAGTATATCTAATCGGTCTAACAAAACCAACCCTACTTAAATTTTTAATCTCTTCTTTCATTTTTAATTTAACTTCTTTTTACTAATGTCTGGGAGATTAGTGGTAAGGGTAAAACCCAAGTTTTATAAGAAGCTTATGTTCTACTAAATTTCTACTTAATCCTGACATCTCGTTGTAATCCCAAGCAAAAAGAAAATCTTTATATTCCTTCAAAATTTTAACTACTTCCATTCTTATTTTTAGATTAAGACTTTTATTAACAAACACACTCCAATATTCTCCTAGAATAATCAAACTTATTTCCTCGATTAGTTCTTAATTCTACCTTTTGAACTCTTCAATCTTTATAGGAGCAGATTCCAAATCTTCAAAATGTCCCTCATCCTTTATTGGGAATTCTTCCTCCTTAAAAACTAACTTGACATTATCACACCTTTCTAGTTCTTTGGAATTTTGTATAATATGTTGCATTTAGAATTTGACTTATGTGGTCGCAAGCACCATAACTTCTCTATATAAAATCATTAGGTTCCTCTACAATTAGAGCTTTCATTGGCCTATTCACAAGCACGATGGAAGATGTCTTTACTAATATTTTTTACTTTGACCTTATCTTATCTTCACCCTTAATCTTTAAACACTCATTACAAGATAATTTTCAAATATGAACTGGCCTTACTTTATCATCATATAATTTTTTTTTCTATTGCATCCACTTTAGAATTAAAAAGATGAGAATTAACTTAAACAATTTCCACCTCATCACCTTTTCACAAAAGCAAAAGTTGATGAAGAGATAAACGAATACATGAATTAGAATAGATCCAATCTCTCCCCAAAAAGACTTGATAACTTGCATGTGTATCCATAATGAAGAAAGATTCTAATGAAGACTTCCTTATTATATGATAGTTGCAGGGAGAATTCCCTGTGTCTTAGTAGTCTCCCTAGTAAATTCAGTAATGAACACCTCAAACAAGATATAATATGCATCATCTTTTCCAAAAAATTCCATTATTTTGGTTGACATAATATTTACAATCAATAATTTATAGCACGAATCTTGAGGTTGGTTTACAATAAATATGCACTTTAATGTATAAAGGTCATATATGTTGAGCCATATTATCAATTGAATTCTCCAGAACTACCTTCTATGAAATTCCTAGACCCATAGCCAACATGGATACTTTGCGTTCTCTCTTCTTAGGTAAGTGCTCTACCTTCTTCCTATAAGTTTTTCTAAAAGAGATAGGAAGCTTTATAGAAAAAATGACAATGGCAATTAAATAGGAATTTCTCTTATCATGAATGATTTACTAGGACTTTCATTTTGGCTCTCATCGGGAAGACCTTCCCTGAAATATGGTATTGTGACTTTCCTTTCTTTTGTTTCGCCCTTCATTGGTAGCTTTTACATATCCTTTCTTGTTCTTTAGGTATGTAGTACTTTCCTCTAAAGGAATGGGTCTTATTAAAGGCAGCTGCATTAGGATGATCTTCTTAAAAGATGATAGCTTGCTTCCTTCAAACCTGGTAGTAGCTCTCTATCGTAGAAGTCATCTCTTTCGGGTTTTGGTCAATGGCATTGGATTCTCATGATTCCTTAATCGATGGCACTGATAAGATGGAGGCATCTGAGGTGGTACTACAAAATAAGGATGCCTATGTGAAAAGCTTGGAATTCGAACATCAAAACATTGCTTGAAAATTTAAGTAAACTTTATATTATGATCATTTCCTGTAATCTCTACTTTATTTAGATTCTAGGACTCTATCAATTATCATTTTTTGCATTAGCATTCAAAGTATACTTAGGAATAAAAACTCCAGTACCTAAATTTATGATCGATACTAAACAATCCTCTATAATCTTCAATTTCCTTTTGACACACAACAAAAGTCATAAACCAAACTTAGTTACATCAATAGTTGTAACCTGTGGAAATGGATCTTCATCTATCAATATGGTTTGATCGAATTAAGTGAAAAATAGAACTACCTTCTTGATCTAATCTTGAATAGCATTCTTGAGTCCCCAGTATGAATTCGTAGGGTGATTCCATACATTGTGGCACTAACAGTTATCCCTCCCTCAAATGTATTCCTTTTGTGAGAAGGCAAAAGGCTCACTTTTTACCCTAATGTTTACACCAATTGACAAATTTAACCCTAAAGTTCTAGAGTATACAAATAAAACCCTAACATTTGGAAAACATTTTAATATAATCCCAAAATAACGGAAAAGATGACAATTATATGACATCATCAGTTTCTGTCAGGTCATTACTAACCTAGCAGTTTTTAATATTATTTTATTACATATGTGGGTCTCACATTGTTACGCCAGATCTATTATGACTATATAGAACCTGCTTTCTTAAAATGAAAATTTAAAAATAAGGCCATGGTAGATTGAAATAAGACTAGATCAAATAAGTACAATAGTGGACGTTTTCCTCTTCTTCCCATTAGCCCTTTTGCAAAACGTTAAAGATGAGCCAAGAACCAAAAGCCAAAGAACACACCTCCAAGTAAACTGCTCCATTTTGGTACTGGAAGATAAATGATTTCGCAAAATCCAACTGTGATACCTACCATGTTAACAATTATGATTGTGCAAAGAGTTACAATGAGAATGTCCATTTGAAGACATAGAGATTTACAAACTCATCGTCAGTATCATCACCTACTGATTTGGATGGTAGGGTGAATGATATCTCGATGCTTGTAATCACCTTCAACAACTCCTTGAGCACGACAACAAGATGAGCACTTGAATTTATGAATTACTTTATAAATTTAAAAAAAAATTTGTCGGAAGACCTTGGACTATTTTATAATTTTAAAATAAATTTAAAAAATTATTTAAAATGGTACCTATCGTTACAATATTAGATACTATACTTGAACCAGATCTGACATTGGTATGTTCGTAACATTGGTTTCTTTCTAATTTACTAGTCTAAGAAATTAAACTGAACGGACAAGCTGGATTTGCTTTAACTACAGACTATGGAGGGAAACCGACACTGCCTTGTTTGGATCATTCCAAACCCATTCAAGCCCATGTGTAGACTTCAATTCAACAAATAAAGTTGAAGGACCCACCCAAAACCAAAAGCCATGCTCGCTGACTTCAAACTGTCTTCCGTTAACATCTCTCCTATTCTCCACTAAAACTCGCATGGAGTCGCCGCCTCAGAGCCCCAACAGCTCAATTTGGAACTCTGCTTCTCGTTCTCCTCCCAGAAATGTTGAAATTAAAGAGACAGGTGATCATATGTCCATAACGTTGCAGGAATGGCAAGGATGGGGCCCTGTGTCTCCTGTTCCTGCAAAGGTTCTAGAGGTTGTTGATGATTTGAAGGTTTTGGAGAGGAACATTAATGCCCAGATGAGCTTTGGTCGCAATGGTGGAAAACTTCAAGTAAGCTGCTCACAGGACCTCTGTTTAGATTATAATTGAAATATAAAAGTCCAACAAAAAAGTTGCCACCTTTATCATGCAAGTAATGGAAATTGTGTGAGAATTCTGTCTTTGATATAGGGAATATATCGTAATAACACGATTGGTTTTGCTTTCTTTTTATTATTTATTTATTTGACTTGTTCTTTATAACGTCAATTTTCAGCAGATTTAATTTTTGATCAAATTCAACTCAAGTTGATTGAGACGTGGCTCATTTACACCTTCTTAAATTTTGATTTGCTTGTTACCTAGTTATGATCTATATACTTCTTAAGTTTGCTTTTCATTAATCTGAGTGGAGCTCTGTAGTATGAAATGAATTCATTCAGTAACATGTATGACCACTTCATTCTCATTAGTCCTATTTATGCTGTAATAAAATTCCAATATGTTCTGGTTTATGCAACTTACAGTTTCTTTTTGGATGTTTTAACAAATATCCATATTATGTATTTCTTCAAATATGTACAGGATATGCTTATATGCTTGTATGTAAATGAGTCTAACTTAGGATGGATATGCATTTAAATTTTATTGAAATTCATTTACTAGTGTTCTGACGGTTTCTTTGTGATGTTATCAACCTTCTATGCAAACGCCAGGGACATTTTAAAGTTCAAGAGGATAAAAAACACAGAGCAACATATCAGGCAATAAGTGATTCTGAGCAGAAGATTCAGTTCTTTTCAGCTAGACAAATTGCGTGTCGTTTGCTTGGAAGTAGAGGTTATCTTTGCCAGAAGGTATATATTGCTTTGTAGTTTATAGTAACATCACCTGGGGTTAGTGCATGTATTTTCCACCTATTTATGGGGTTTTGTTTCTAATTTCTCTTTCCTTTTCATTTTTGTCTGAGAGATATCAAGGATGGTAGGACTATGATTGGGAGCTGTGGTAGCATCCGAAATTTTGTCTTTCACTTCAACTTCTCTTTTTATCTGATGTGAAAGCTTTTGATCTGCAGTGCTGGCTTCCTATGGAAGAAGATTGCATGTGTGCAAAAATAATGCGCTGCTCCTTGTGGCATGGTATACGATTCTGGTTGTACATGCATCCGAAGGTTAAGATCTTTTCTTCATATGCCATGTAACTATATGATGAACCCTCCTATCATGCCCAAATGCCCAAATTCCTAATCAATTTGTTTCAGGATTTTTTAAGACAAAACAATACTGGAAAATTGTTGTGGCAAGTATTTGGAGTTCATTCAGCCACTTTATGTCTTTTTGGTGTAGCAGAAGATGAGGACATCATGTGGAGTGCATTTAAAGTAGCAGGTTAGTTCTAATTGAGCTTTGTGAAGCATTCAGGCATGCAACTAGGACATAATGAACCTGACACTTGAATATTATTGGACATTTAATAAGTTTGAGTAAAAGTATTTCCAGTCTGATGACATTAATACTCATAAGCACCATACTTTGTGTACTTTTGATTACCTAAGGCGCCATTGTTATCAGGAAAAAAATTATGTTAGTTTTTCTCACTTGTTGTCTTGCTGATGCAAACAATACGTAAAGCATGATAATGATTACTTAAAATTAGTGATGAGCAATTAAGTCGTCATCGTATATAAGTGCAGCAGGTAATGATTACTTAAAATTAGTGATGAGCAATTAAGTCGTCATCCTATATAAGTGCAGCAGGGTACCTGCTGAACCTGTTGACGTCACTTTATGCAACCAAAATGCAGGAAAAAACAATGTTTGGTGTCTTTATCCCAACAACAATACAGTGCAAAAGTCACTTCAGGATGCTCTCGAAGAAGGATTTACAGCTGATCTAGAACATGATTCCACTGCGGTATACTTTCTTACAGGAATATTATATGTTTTCTCCTTCTAATGTAGCTTGGTATTCATTTGGAATGGAAGCTTATTTTGGATTACGAGGAAGGTATGTGTTGTTTTCTTGGAATGTTCATAAGAAACCATGTTAGTTGAGAGAAGTTGTCAATTCAAACTACTATACTTTAAAATGCACAACTTTTGTTGCATATGGTGTGCATATCTGAAGGACTAATATTACTGATGTGATTCCTGAGTAATAGCTCTATAGGTGTTGTTTTGATGCAAAGTTAAGGAGTGACATAGATTGATCAGGAAGTTGTAATTATTTAAGCTACAGTTCTTGATGCATGAAAAAAAATACTTTTATTTTCCTTGTTACAGAAGTAAAATATTTCTTCTTTAATTTGTTTTTGTTACTTGAGGTTCAAGTCTATTAAGGAATAATAAGAATCCTTGTTAAATATAATTTCTTTTTTTATATAGTTTAGTGGGTTTTCCTATTCTATTAGGACTACAGTTTCAAGTTATATTCCAATGGTCAATGAATAAGAAGATAGAGAAACTTTTAAAGTGTGGAACTTTTCTAGGCTCTTGAAGTGATTTCTGGAAACATATTGGTGTGATTCTAATGGTTTTATTTATTTTCAATTCTTAGGTTGATTCCTACTTTTCGATACAAATGTAGGAGCAATGCCTGGATGTATCCTTTATCTCAATTCCTTTTTTCATAAATTCTAGCCCAAAAATCCTCAATTCTAGCACCCTTCTAGTAGCTCTAGATTTATGGTTTATATGTATGTCATCAAATTGTTAGAATGTCCACTGTTTATCCTAGGTCAATTTTAGCTTGGTTGTTGCAGTAATGTAATTGATTGATAGAATATGCTGAGATCTGAAAAAGCTTGACTCATAATTCCTTCATATAGATATGAAATGCATGATGAGTACTCGTGATGCTTGGAACGTAAAATGTCAATATGGGGAAAAGACATGCCTTAACCTATCAAAATGTGATCAATAGGTATGATGATGGTTAGGCTAGAAAGCATACAGTGATCAACCAGAGACTAGGCTATTCCATCATTATCCATAAGCAAGCAGTCATCTGGGATCATAAAATGAGAAACGTGGAAAGAAAACTGGATAATAGACTTTCATTTGCAGTGCTTTTCTTTGCTGCTCAAGCTTTTGCTTCCGGGAACATCTCAATGTACTTATCTTGTTACAGAACTATAGACTAGGGGTATTGATCTAGCCTCAAAACCTCCACCAATGCTTCCCCAATTATTTATTTCAATTAATGGTTGTCAGTTGTGCAAATATAGTGACAGGATTTGAATGAAATTAAGTCTCAAGTTTGTTCAAGCTTTTACCACATCTTTGCAATCATAGCCACTGCCTAGTGGTGAAGAAAACAGAAACAAAGAAATTATTAACGGGACACTCTGGATTTGAATTTCGGTTTGCAGGTTATCAGTTTTTCTATTTGTTCAAATGGTTGTCACACCACGTTAACTCGTTCCTTTTATCAAGTATACATATTTTTCTTTGTGATGTAGCCAAATGGTGATTGTCTTGTATGACCGACTTCACAGATGAGTGATGGTAAATCTGTGAATTTTGTTCTGATTGATGGTACATGGAGCAACTCTTCTGCGATGTTTAGGCGTCTAAAGGTAATAGAATAAAGCTCTTTTTGTTGCTTTTGGTTGATGGATCAAATCCCAGAGTCATGTCATTATAGAATGTAGTTCTAATTGTTACGATGCAGCAAGCAAGTACTTTTCCTTGCTAAGTCTGACTGCAGTTTCATCTTTGGCTTTCTTTGATTTAGCGTATGTGCTTGATATTCTTATACAGGAAAAGGCCAAACATGTTTGGGGAAAGGAGGACATGTTTTGCGTCTCTCTGGCAACTGGTGGATCTGCAATGCACATGCTGCGGTGAGATACACACTTGCTCAACTATCTTCAATTGGAGATTTTATTTTATCCTACTTGTATCAATGTATCACGCACACAACACCACCCACAAACACCCCTGTTTATCTCATTATTCTTTGAATTTCTAGTATGTATTACATTGTTGTGAGCTGTATCTGTTAATGTTATCTGAGGGCAGCCCCCAGCCATCATGGGATCGTACCTGCACAGCAGCTGCAGCAATTGGCCTTCTGTCTGAGCTACAATGTCTTCCAAGATTTGACTCTTTTCAATTGGGTGAGCAGGCTGTATCTTTACAGAATGCTTTAGTTGCTTTATTGGAAGCACTAACAGCTCGGCGACTCAGAATGGGCCGGTCAATAACACGTAAAGTGAGACACAATCGTGATATTTGTTGATCACTGGTGCAGAATCAGATTTGAATTTTCTATTTGGGAGTTAATCAATTGTAATTTTTGTTTTTTATTTTTAATGACTTTTTTAAGAATCCTACGGTACCAGTTGTTGCTTCATTAAATTTGCTTAGATCGAACCTATCCAATTTTCATATTGCGATGGTTGGCTGTTTACGTACTAGCTGTACCTACCGTTTCTTTTTTAAGATCAATATCAGTAATGTAGTTCATCTATCGATAAACTTAATACGAATTAATTATAGAGCTATGACATAATCAAACCTCAACGAACAAAATGTTAAATTGAGTCGTACCAGTCTCTACTAGAGGTTATTACTTATTTTTGTATTTGCTATTTTATTTTTTAATTATTTCTTCAATTAATATAGGAGATAAAAAAATTCGAGTTCTATCCACTCTCTCTTTTTTAATTTAGTAAATTAAGATTTTTTAATTAGTAATCAAGAATATTGGTAAAAACAAAAAGAAGATAAGCATGATTCTTTCTATAATTTACTCTTATATTTGTTGAGGTGAAACTGAACTAATTCAAAGTTGATGTTTAAATATATCGATCATAGAAGAAAAATTTTGATGAGTATGCGTTGAATTCTTTAGGTTATTCTATAATCTTAATCTGAAACTGCCCTACTTACTAATACTCATTAGCATGCATTTAGTACTTCACATCTTGCTGCTCTAGTTTTTGACTATGCAGATAATTGAAGAATTTTATGAGATTTCTGACATGGCATATTGTGGATAATGGAATACATGAAGGAATTATTTAGTTGGTCAAAACTTTAGAACTAGCTTGTGTTGATCTACATGTTGCACTTAGGATCCACGTTCTAATCATGTGTGTTCAGCGCTCTTTTTGCAAATAATTTGTCAGCTTGACGTGCATGTTCTGATTGTAGGTCTTTTTTTTGTGTGCTTCATGCTAACTACTATCATAAGCAAACATCAATATTTGTCAATACAAGGTAGAATGCTAGTTAGGATGCTAAACTGCTTCGAGTGATAATTCTGAGTACAGCTAAAAGTCTACCTAAAAGTTTATATATAGCACATCAATAGGAAACAAGATCACTAAGCAAAGCTGTTTGTTTTAGCATAATGTAAATTTGTAACCCTGATAACCGCACAACGCACAAATTGTACGTATCATACACAAGAAAGATATCCGACTTATTCTGCGCATCGTTCTTCATTTCTTTACCTATATTTAGACAAGTCGTAAAATTAGAGGCCAATAACAACTAAAGTGAACGCTTTGTATCAAAGATGTAAAACGGGAGGGGGATGCGAATAGAGCCTCACGAGAGGAGGGGTGGAGATCGTTTTACATCTCCAGAAAACATAAGAATCATTAAAGCAATGCCCAGAAACATCAGAGATATGTCATGCTTTTTTATTCTTTGCTTCTTCCTCTTGATCGGAATTGCCACTTCTTCCTCCCTCATTTCCTGTAAGATCTTTTTACTAATTCTCGTTATTTGTTTTCTTTGTTTGCTTCTCATTGGTTTCTTGTTTCCTTTAAACACAGATGATCTGTTTGAAGGTCATGGACAACCAGGTGGCCGATCCCTTCTTCAGATGAAAAAGAGTAGGTATCCTATTTTTCTGAGAGAATTGACTTGTTATGTTAAGAATTAATTATTGGCATGTTAAAGTGTGGGGTGGGTGTGTGCAGAATGCAATGTGAGTTTTGAGACTGCAGACTATAGCGTCTTAACAAGCAAATGCAAAGGACCAACGTACCCGCCGCAGCAATGTTGTGGTGCTCTGAAAGAATTGGCTTGCCCGTACAGAGACGACTTGAACGACGTTGAAAGCGACTGTGCTGCAACTATGTTCAGCTACATTAACCTCTATGGTAAATACCCTCCTGGCCTTTTCGCTAACTTGTGCAAAGAAGGCAAAGAAGGACTTGATTGTGAGGCCATCAAGGACAAAAATGGAGCTTCTCATAGCTCTCCGTTTACTCCGTTCGTGCTCCTCGCAAGTACGGTTGTTCTACTTGTAATTGTCACTTAATCATTTCTTTCTTTTTATACATTTGTTTAAATAAACTTCTATTCAAGATTCCATTTTCTATTATTTTAATTCTCACTTATATTATTAACAATAAATTATTATAAAATTAAAATTTTATTGAATTTTATAATTATAAAATAATGCTATTTTAAAAATTGGGAATCATGAGAACCTATCATTATTTTTCTTTATAATTATTGAAAAATAACATTCTTTTATGCAAATGTGATGAAGACATTTAAGTTGAAGAGACCAAAAAGCATAAACCACAATATGAGGCGATAAGTGATTGTTAATTAGTAGAACATTGCTTGTCGTTTGCTTGGAAGTAGAGGTTATTTTGCCAGAAGGTATATGTTACTTTGTAGCTTACAATAACATTACAAGGGGTATGATATCCTTTTATTCAATATATTCTTACTTTATCAAAAAATAAAAATAATCCATGTTATTAGCGATTCATAAATGCCTCCTTCAAGGACTATCGGTTAATTATTAACTATTCATAAACTTAATTAGTTGGATCAATAATTATAAATGATTTAAGAAGAGAATAAAATAAATAATACTAATTATAAAGAATAAAATAATTTATGAATAAGCTAGATTTAGGACAGATGTTTGACTCCAATAACTTGATTTAATGAATAATTCTAGTTTTTTTGTATTACAATTATTTTCTTTCTTGAGATATATAAATTGTATCTTTAGATTGAATCATTTGAAATATATTTCTAATTTAAAACAACATAAAAATGCATTAATTCGCTATTTGAATTCTATTGATAGGTTTTACTTTAACCTAGGAATTAGTTCTTATGGTTCTCTTAAATAACTCATGTTTAACCCCACTACAATAAAATATGAAGTTTAAAGACACAAAAGGTGAAGTTTTTAGACATTTTTTACGTCCTAAAAATAATTTTAAATGCTTTATAAAGCGTCGAAAAAACAAGTATATATTTAAGTGTAGAGCGAAGTGCAACAGATGAGAAATAAAATAATGTACCAATGAAAGATTTGTTAACCTAGCATATAATAACCTAACCTATAATATTCACACATTCACATTTCCATTGTTCATGCATCCTGTAACCATCACTTGCATCCCATGACTTAGCAATTCGACTTTCTGTCTCAACCTAATCTTAACAGCTAACTGACCAACTCCATGAATCAAATGCACTAAAAGCAGCCAAAATAATTCACAATGAGCATTTTTAACCTTGAATATCATATATAATTCATAATTCACTAAGTCATTCTCTTAGTACCCTAAAAATAATCTATAATGGATATTTAATAAAAATATGCACAAAATACAATTTTTAACTATACAACAACAAGAACAATAACCTAATAAAATCATATTGATACGTGGAATCTGGGGAGGTCCAAAAGTACGCAACCCTACTTCTAATTGGTAGAGATATTGTTTTCAAATGATTCACATGAAAAAAAGAATAAATAACATACAAATAAATAAATATTTAATAAGTAATCCATATTGCCTTGAAATAATGAAATAAGAGTGTATTAAGGAAAAAACAAAACCTGGATGTTGCTAAAAATATAGTGAAGAAACTGTAAAAATAATTACAAGGCTGTATAAAATGGGGGGTTGGGAAGGGCATAGGACTTCAGAAATCTATCAAAAAAACTAAAGCGAGGCGGAATTTTTAGAAAATATAAGTGAAGGATGCATATTGAAATGAGGAAACATAGCCTTGACACGTTTTTCATAGGGCAAAATACAGTAACTACATGGTAAAGTGTAGGGTTCGCAGGCATCCAAACACAGGGATATATTGAATTGCACAATAGTGTGCTCAGTAGCAGGGATAATATAAGAATTATATAGTAGGGTTTTTAAAAAACATGAGGCTTACATGGTGATGAAGCAGGGCTGTGTTGATCGAATTGAATATAGGAAAAGGTAACAAAAAAGTCATGGTTGAATAAGGGGAATACATGCAGGCGTGTGCGACCCATATTGTAATGTAATCCATTTTATTTCTTTTTGACACCTAAATGCAACATCAACATAGTTTCATATTATAGTTACCAGAAGGCATGTTCTATAACGTGAGGTAGATAACCTATGGCATAAGGGATGTGTTTGAAAGTGGCATATTTTGTTTCTTTTTTGTCTATTTTAACAGGTGAACATGGGAGAAACATAACGTAGTGTATGTGACACAACTCTTATATGAGGCCATGCTATAGATTATCACAATTTTCTTTTCTAACTATGTCAATATAGGGCATGAAACAGGGTTGTGTAGCTACTGTGTTGACCTTAAAACTTGCAAAACTAAAAATACATTAAATCCAAACACTTATCAATATTCAACGAAGTAAACTAGAAATTGATACTTGATAGTTGAGTTATTATCAGCATAACTATCAATACACCTATGCCAAGTACCATCTTTCTTTGGCACCAACAATGGAGGAACTTTCACAACAAGTGCATAAAATTCTCTCTCTATTGCTTTAGCACTAAAGAACAAACTTTTGAGCCCTTTTAAATCTCCTTTTGAAGTACAAATCACATTTGGTGATAATGGTTACTAATTAATCTTCTTCAAACCTAAGGAAATAATATACACTTTACCATCATGTTTGATGTTTCTATTATATTTTGTCCTAATAAAACTTGACATGTATCTAATTTATCATAATAATTACCAATTCAAAAACTCACAAGAGCTTGTTTTGTAACTTTCAAGCCTTTATTCTTATTAAGCCATTGTAACGAATATAGACTTGGATAAACTCGTAAGGGAAAATTAACCTTATCAACGAGTGAAGAAGATGCAACATTGGTGCAACTACTACTATAGGTTATCAAATTGCGTAATGTTCCTCCAATCTTGCTTTGTTTACGAAATATTTGATCATGTTATTCCTCCTCTTCCTTCAGATCTGATTGCAAATGCAAAGCACATTGAAGAACTAAGAGATCTCCATCTATTTTGGGTGTTGCATCTTCCTCATATTATTGATCATTATCTTTAAAATCCGAACATGGCTTCAAACCTTCAATCTTTTACATAGTAAGAACTTGTTTATTTGCAAATTGAGATGCAAAGTGCCCATAACCACGACATGTGTAGCATTGCTTATTGCTCTTATCGTTGGATTTTAAACCGATTCTTTACTCCTATTTTTCGGTGTTTCCTTCTTCTTCTTTATTCAATAATAGGCTTGGGAATCAAACTAACACATTCTTTAAAGCTTGAAAAACCCTTAACAATTATCTAATAATCAATTTCTTTGTTTTTTTTTTGTATTTAAGAGCAAACTTGGTGACTTCATCAAAAGACTCGACAATTAGTACTTGAATCTTCTCTTTTAATGTAGGAATCAACCGACTAATGAATAGAGAAATTTTTTGTTCTTCACGTTCTTAAATGTCATAAATTAATATGACCTGTTCAAATTCATGAATATATTGCTCCACACTTATGTCATCTTGTTTCATGTTTGTCAATGTAATTCACATGCTCATACTCACGAGGCACAAACATACATATAATATGCTTCTTTAACTTCTCCTAAGAATTAATCTTGGCCTTACCCATTCTGATTCGTTGCTTCTTCATATTGTAATACCAAGTCCAGGTGAACTTACTAAACTAATTGAGCAACCAAGTGCAATTTGGAGAAGATTAGCATCATTCCTCCTTTGTTGTCTGAAGCTTGAGGCCTGGAGAACAATTTGATTCCAATTTGTAGCTTGACAAATAATACCACACCTATCCAGGATATCACTCTATATCATGCCAAAAAAGGGATTGTCAAAGAACAAATGGTTAATAGGCTCAATATACCCAAATACAATATGCAATTAAGGTTCACCAATGATCTATAATCACCCTTAACGAGATATAGTGATGGGAATCTTCCTTTAATTGAAAACTAAAGAAAAAATGATACCTTCAGAGCTAAGTACTTATTCCATACAAGTTTCTACCATAAAATCTTAAGGATATACTTCTTGAGCTGTCGACCTAATGAATGCCTTAGCCAAAAACCTTAATTGAAAGCTAAAGCAAAATAGATACCTTGGGAGCTAGGTACTTATTCCATACAAGTTTCTACCATAAAACTTTAAGGATAGACTTCTTGAACTGTCGACCTAATGAATGCCTTAGCCAAAATTGGTCATTTTGGCTAAAGCATTCATTAGGAAGCTGATTTGTATAATACTCTAACACCTTCAATTACAAGACCAGTTGCCACCATTGATTAAAGAGTTTACCTTTTTTCATTCCATTTCTATTCCATTTTTTCATATCTGGTTCATCCTATCCAACTGGATCACATCAAGGGTTTGTTATAAAATTAGAACATTATCTGTTCTTACATGTAGAGGAAAAAAACAAAAATTTTGGTTTAATTTCTTGAAATTCATGATTATTTTATATTTTAGAACATGATTGACATAAGAACATAATAAAAAATAAATATAAGTCATTTTATGTAGTTTTATGCTTTTTAAAATAGAGCTAGTTATCCCACAAGCCAAAATAATGAAAAAGCCATCTACAAGAAAAGCCTTGAAGATTCTCAATTCCCCGTGTTTCCTTCTCTTTAAAGCCATTCTTAATTATTTCATTTTCCGTCTTGGTGATATTCAGTTCGGAACCCATTTTCAGTCTCTCTCTAGCAAGTGATCTGATTCCATTCTTTCCTCCGTTTTTCTTTTCTGGGTTTGTGTTTGTTTGGTGTTTG
>JANQBM010000002.1:28551788-28579795 GCA_025594535.1 Erythroxylum domingense
TGCTATTTTTGGGTGTAGGAATTGAAAGTTATGAATTTTTGAAGTTTGGATATGGTTTAGGTGCTAATGTAACAGGGAAGAAAATTTGATTACGATTTTGACCTAATTAGAGGTAAAATTTGCTTTTGAGTGCTTCATGAGAAGTGTAGAGTGTGTTCTGATCTTTCCATTGATATAAATTATGGAATTTTTGAGTAATGGGATAGGAGGTTATGATTTTTAGAAGTTGTGTTCTTGTTTGGAATGAGATTGATAGGACAGACTTGTTTGAAGTGAATTTTGACCCTATAGAGGTGGAATTTGTTTGTGATCCTTCATGAAAATTGTAGATCTTTCTTTTATATTTCCATTGATACCAAGTTTGTAAAATTTGGAGGTCTGTGTGAGAATTTATATGTTTTGGAAATGAATACATTTCAGATGAAGAAGGTAGTGAAAAAGAGAGGGAGGTTGCGATCATTACGCGTAACGATCGCAACAAAACAGCAGTGTTGCGATCGTTACGCGGAATGATCGCAACAATATAGAAGCGTCGCCATCGCGACGCCGTCGCAATCATTGATGCAACCATACTAAATCACTTGGTTTAAACTAAGGTTGTTTGCAATGTTTATTGGCTTTCTTTTTATATTTTGCATTAGCCTTCTCAATTTGAGCTTTGAAATTTTCATTGATGCATTGAAAAGCCTTAACTTTTACCTTAGCATCAAAATTCAACAAGTCTTTCCTTGGGATAGGAATCAAATCATTCAAAAAATACAAATGAACTTTATAAATAATTTTAATTGAAGAACAACAGTAGGCCTTCTATTGTATGCAAATTCAGTATTGCTAACTTTATATCTCAATCTTTCATGCTTTTAGTTAATAAGCCATGAAGTAAAAAACCCAATATGTTATTAGTGAATTCGGTCTACCTATTTATTTGAGGATGATGCGAAGTACTAAAAAGGAACTTAGTACCTAAAAGACGCCACAAATTATTGTATTCATGTGTTCCACCACATTTGGCAAACCTGACTCTTTGATTTTATAGAGTGCAACTTTGGTTGATGCAATGAATTTTAGAAGGATGTTCTCAAGACATAACCTTGACTAATTCCTAAGATAACTTTGATCTTTCATTAAATCTAAGAATCAATGCAAGCATATAGTTTTAGGATTAATAATATCTAGATATATCCTCATTTAGTTTATATGAAAATTAAAAAACAAATAAAAATAAAATAGAATATAAAACAAAAGAACTAATTCTTATAGATCTTGAAATCTTGAAGTTCTTTACTCGAATATAGACGAAAATCCCTTATTTGTCTCTCTAAATTAACCCTTTTCTTCTCTTGAGATACTTTAGTTCTTCTCTTTAATGACCATCACTTTTCTAGTAGTTACCCCTATGGCTATATCTCTTTGATCCTATAAAAGCCTAGAATTTCAAGACACCTTAATAAACATAGGTCCAACACAGACCCTTGTTATAACTGTGTTGCTCTCCTTACAGAAAACTCTCAATTTCCATCTTGACTCCAACTTGACTCCAATTTGGTCAACAATAGAGTCAACATTGTCTAATAAAGAAGCTACCCTACTATTATTCTCCTTGAAAATATTAACTTGTGAAACAAAGTTTTGTTTCTATCCCTTTCCTTTAACCAAATTTTTCTTGATCTTTGCCACAAAATATAATTGTTAACAAAGAAAACTTGAGCATAGTCTTGTAATGCAACTTTTTCTTCATACTGAAGTTGTGTATCAATATGGGAGTGGTAGATTTAGGATTGATTTATGTTCAATATCTCCAAGGTTTCCTTTATTTTCAATTGAATATTACCAACCTTGAAGAGTTGAGAGACTTTAGTTCCTCCTTCACTTTACCAAGTTTTCTCACGCAAATATAGGCGTTATTCTATTGACCCATCAAGCTAAGGCCTCTTTGCACTGGCTCTTGAAAGCCTTCTTCACTAAGTAATTATTGAATCGAAAAGGTGGTTTGTTTGGAATTTTGAGAAAGAGAGTTTGTATCATAATTAGAGTGTGATATGAGAAGAGTGAGTTATTGAAACACGCTTTGCTCTATGGAAAAGAACTTAACCACTTACCATTACTGGAAATCTTTTTAATTTTTTAGGAACCAACTCCATTTTTTGCTTACTTGTCCAAGTACAAAAGTTGTTCTCCATTCTCAGATTAGTCACTTGAATGTTAGCGAAATAGTCTCTGAAATCTTCCGTGTGATTTCTTAGGCTAAAATTGCTCTCAACTTCATGTGCGTGAATCATGTTGTCAAAATTTCTCATAATAATCTAAGGAACCATTATAACAACACCTAGTTCCATTAATTTGTTCCAAAATGCAGCTCTTTAAAAACCAAGATTATAAGCTTATACAAAAGTAACTTGCATGTCAATCACTTCCTATTTCAACCTCAAAGAAAATGGTATCATTTGATCAATAATTAAGGAACTAATGGTTTTCTATTTGTGTCATAAAGAACAATAGTTTCCCAATAACTTAAGAATTTCAATTTCTTCTCACAACACTCTTTTAACTCAATTTATAAAAGATCTACTAAGAAAGGATTAACATCATAGATGTAATTTTAGAAGAACAATGAATTCCTCTTAAATTCTACGCAATAATATTCATTAACAAGTAATAGTGATACGACCTTTCTTCTTCCTATTTCATCACCTCCTAACTACCGTTTTGAAATCAACTGGCAAAAGATTCATTATTAGTAGGAGTAATGGATGGGATTAGTTCCACAAAGCTTAAGGGATAAAAAGTGATTTTAAAATTTCTTACAATTAAAATCCTTACAAAGGAATTTTGAAGTGTAAAAACATTTAACGAAGAGGGTGAGCCTTTGTGACCTTATTGTCATAAATTCAAGTCATAAAAAAGTATCTTTGTAAAAATAAAAAGAGAAAATTGTGTATATTATGACCTTCTCTAGACTCCCGTAAAATAGAGAACTTTGTGCACGTTAACATTTTTTAAAAACTTTTAATGAAATTGGTGCAATTAGTGAAGCTGGTGATATTTTACTCCACACATAGGTCCTCCAGGCCTCTAGGCTTTCGTTTGAAGGAGAAATCAAGATGCAGTGATCAAGAGGTCAAATCTAAATACTATAAATTCCAGAACATTGGTGGTGGTTTCTTATGATACATCCTTTGGCAGGCCTTGACGCATTTACTAAGATACAATGATAATAATATGTCACAGTTTACTAGCTTGAAACTTCAAGAATACGATTGTTTGACTCACGTATAAAAAAGGACAAAAAAGAACAAAAAGTGTTAAGGAAAAAAAAAAGATACATGTAGAATATAATTGTTCACCAATCTATGCCTAGTTCTCTTGTCAGGAAGAGTTTGTCAATGTACAGAACCACTGGCGCGCATGCAGTAATGAAAGTTTGCATTTGATTCCTTGCAGATGATTCTGGATGTCAGGAACAATGAGAAAAAAAAATGAGAAAAAATGAAGATAGTCAATCAACAAAATCACACAAGCTAGAAAGTAAAAGGGCCTAAATTTTCTTTGCCCAGACAAGATTTAGTCTACTTAGAGCATGGATGATCTAAGCCGGGTTGTAATTTCAGTTTAGACGAATAATCTCCTTTACATCCAAAGCATGTTTCAAAATATAGTGGGGCACAATCAACATCAATGTCGAGGCAATAAATCAACTACAGATACAAAAGTTTACCTACCTACCCATGAACTTCTGTGCAAATTGAAATTAAGGGCAGTAATAGCATACAGCTTTTAGTTTGAACACAACAGACCTTATGCTGTACTTAAGTAAATATGAAAACAGATTACAGCGCTTGTACATGTAGAGACAAACTTGAGGAATTAATTTAGAGCCAAGAAAATAGATTGGTTGCAAGCACTTACGATCTTCATTGAGCTTCTTCAATAGCTGTGCTTTTGTTGGAATGACATACATCCCAGCAGCAACAGCCTTTCTGATAGCCCACCCATGGTGAGGAGCAAATACTTGGGCATAAGCCTTGGAAGCTGGGTCTCTCAAAGAATCACCCCTGACATGGGATCAAAAGGGAATCTTAACAACCTCTGCCTAACTAGAGTATGTGAAGTGGAATATCAAAGTCAATTTGCTCAAATATGCAGCTAAACTTGCTTTCTTTAAACTGGGAAACCAAGTTATTATATGAAAGTTTAATTAGCATCAATGAACAGGAAAAAGAAAGAAGTCTACTGAACAATGGCCAACAAATGTTCTGTGCGAGTATATGGCAATGTCGTATTTAAATTTCCTACACATCAAACAACAATTATAGTGAGGTTGAACCAATTAGTCCCTGAAAGAGGACACAATGTGGCCTCGATCCTTCAGTTTCAGTTACAGAATAATACCAAAAACATTAATGGTGTAACCAGCTTTCAATTCAAACTCCCATTTTAAGTTTCGTAGAAAACAAAATAGTTACATAGAAATCAGAAACCTTCCCAGAGTTTTATTCTTCCTTGTTATTTTCTCAACATAATATTCAATTCTCAAGTCTAATCAATAAGCCATCCCAATGGTTGGTTAGACTGCACCAATAATGAACATCAAGGAAAAGCCTTTGGAATAGTTGCATCACTATCAAGACAATGAAGTAATAGCCATGAAATTTAAAAGATGCTGTTAAAACTACATGCATGAATTGGTATCCCTAAATAAAACAAGTATCTTGATGTCTATAGTTATTGGGAAGACATCCACCGCACATCCATGATGTACTGCTGTTTTAACACAGAAATTGACATCAGAACTACTCATCATAGCTCAAATACATAGCTAGTTGTACAATTATAATCAAGACCATAAACTATAAATCTCTTAGAATGGGAAACTAAAATTCTTCTTAACATAGTTGTCTTGATAAAAAATTCCAACTCCAAGAACTTAATCAAACCTAAGAAAAAGAGAAGTAGAACAGAGCAACGCCCCAAGTCCAACCGGACTTGGGGCTTCATTCCAATAACATGATCCCAAGTTATACTGATGACTCAAGCCTACTCCTTTGGCATCAACATAAATATGGACATCCCTAGCTAAACCCTTCCAATATGACCAATTCTGTAACCTTTTAATAGTTGCCAACACTCCCAAGTAACCCCCATGAACTCCATCGTCACCCATAGAAATCAATTTATTTCTCAGTGCAGAATCAAGGCCCACAACTAGCATTCCCTTCCACCTCAGCAATTTATGCCTCCATTAATAAGTACCTAAATGCAACACTCTTGATGAAGACTTGTAGTGAAGGATCTTAATTCGATCTAATACCATAGTATGTACTTGAGATACAGTTAGCGTTAGCAATTCAACATTGAATATTCTGGACAAAGATATCAACCGCTATATTCTTCTTTCCACTAATATATAGCACCTCAAAATCATATCCAAACAATTTAGATAACCAAGTTTGCTGGAATGATTTACCCTTTGCTCTAGCAAATATTTGAGACACGTGATTTGTTTGAACTACAAACAACCTCCTGCTCAAATAATGATGCCCATGTTTCATGCTTTAACAACAGCTAGGAACTTTTTCTTACAAGTGGATAACCCCAAGTGTTTAGTTGCTAGAGCTTTCCTTAAGAATGCTATAGCGTGTTAATTTAGCTGAAGTACTGCCCCAATCCATATCCCCCAACATCAACTTCAATTATAAAAAGTTTTGAGAAATTTGGCAAGGCTAACACTAGTGTGATTGTAATGGCTCTCTTCAACTTATCAAAAGCTTGTTGCTCCAGTTCATCCCACTCCCATCTTGTTGATGCTAGTTTTTTAAGTAATTTAGTTAGAGGCCTATTAATCCCTCTGTAATGTTCAATCTTCAATAGTAACCCATAAGCCTAAGAATTGCCTTAATTCTCTTAGTGATCTAGGAACTTGCCGTTTTGTATTGTTTTCAACTTCTAGTCAATTTCCACTCTTGCATCAAAACCCAAATACTCCACTTGTCTTGCTCCAAAATTACACTTACATCCTTCCCAAACAACTGATGATCCTTACATAACTGCATTGCATATCTAAGATGCTCCAATTGTTATTGGAATGAGCCATTATATATAAGAATATCATCAAAGAAAATTATCTTAAAAAACCTTTTAAAAATCTCATTCATGAGACCTTCTAAGGTTGAAGGAACATTGGATAAGCCAAAATACATGACTAGAAATTCATAGTAGCCCTCATAAGTTTTGAAGACTATTTTGGAATACATTCAATGTGCACTCTAATAATAAGATACCCTAACCTCAAATCCAACTTAGAGCACCAACTAGAACCATGAAACTTCTCAAGAAACTCTTCAACTAGTAGAATTGTCATTGATGTTCTAGTTGTTCAATTCTTTATAATCTACGCACATCCTCTAAGAATTGTCTTTATTTTTAACCGAAACCATAAAAGAAGCATAACGACCACTACTATGTTGAATGAATCCTTGTTTCATCATTTCTTGAAATGAATTCTCACTTGCGTCCTTTGTAGACCTAAATAGCGATTACGTTCCCTCTTTTAAGTGAAATCTATGATCTTGCTTTCTACTAGGGGATAGTTGATTGGGTTCTTAAAAAAAGGTTACAAATTTTGCTAGTAACCAATTAATCTTGTCAAAAGTGCCAGGCTGACAAATTCGCAAATTCACTTGCAAAAGTTGACAGTCAATAGGATACGATAATTGCAACATATATAACAGCCCAAAATTAAAATTCTTCAACACTTTATGGAAATCCTTCCTTGAAATCACCTCGCAACTCCTACCAGGATTCCCTATCAATGTGAATAACAAATCGTTCCAATATAAAGCCATGGTTTTAGTTTTGAAATTACACAAAATGTCGTATAAGGTAACTAGCAATTGTACTTAAGAACCATGTCACATTCTCTTAATGAAATTACCGAAGCATTGATTGTGAACTCTAATCCTTGTATATTCCAAATGCAATTCCGACAATATTAGTGACGTTTTAGTTTAAGGCCTCTACCAATTGTAATCTTAAAAAGTTTCACTTCATTGGCTTCGTATTTATTCTTTTTGATCATTGACACATCTACAAATTTGTGTACTCGTTAATCAAGATATGTATTGGTTTCTTCTAATGAACCCTTGTTCCTCTCATTTGTTTGAACTCCCTTCTTGGATCCAATCCTGCCACGAATTGTAGTTACACATTAGGAGTTACTTGTCTCCACTTTCCCCAACTATTGAATCATCTTCTTCACGCGCTAATTCTTGATCTTCCACAATCACATATCAAAGGATTTGTTTCTTCTTGAAATTATGCCCTGGAGTAAAATTGATGTCACACCAAAAGTGTAGCCCCTTGATCTCTTTTAGTCAAACTCCTTCCTGCTAACTATTCTTGAAGCCCTCAAAGTTTTGACAAAGATCATCCTAGAATTGGTTATTAGGAGTTGGTGATACCATCATGGTGGTTATGCTTGGCTATTAGTAGCCCTAGATGAGATCCGAATAGTGATGATCCACTCTTTGAATTTCCTACATTGTGAGGTGATTTAGTTCTCAGTTTAAACAAATGAGAAATTCAAATTTTCCGCTATTATTGCCTCTTGCTTCTTGGCTAGTACATACTCCTATTGAAAAGATGGCAGATCCAACAACTACATTTGTCAATTCCAACTCCAGTTTCAACCTTTTTTAAAAGAATTGCACCAAATAAGCCTCACGTCATGACCATCTATTTGAATAACTACAGAATTTAGCATAATAATCTTGCACAATCCTTCCTATTTTAACACTTCTAGATCACCAACAGGATCCTCAAATATTACCTCATCAAAAATTCCAAGTTAGAGAAACTATAAACTCTTCCCACCCTATAATTTCAAAAATATTTTTGTTTTTCAAGTACTCCCAATACCATTCTTGAGTTCTTTCCTCAAGATGCATGGCCTCCATTCCCAGCTTTATGTATCATCCCTTCACAAACTTGCACCTTTAACAACTGTGAAATCTATCTTGCTAAATCTTATCATAATCGTATAACTATCATTTTCAAGAACAGGTCAAGTTATAATACCTTATTTCGCCTTTCCCATTGTCACCAAAATGCTCTCATTTCCAAACCCATGGATGAATTGATTGACTATCAACTTCAACTGATTTTACAAAAACAAATTTCCATTGTGTTTCTGTTATTCAAGGAGGACCTTAACACTTTGATCCAACTTTCGCAACTCGAATCTCTAGTACCTTCCACCATTGAATAGTGATAAGCTAAGATTCGAATGCTTTGATACCGATTGTTCTGATTAAAAAAGCCCAAGAACTTACTCAAAACATCTTGAGATTAAGAGAGAAAGAAGAGAGAATGGAAGTGAGACAGGGAGAGAGAATTCAAAGAGGGAAACAATGAATTTTGTTATTGCATAAAACAAAACCATTACGGGAACAGATACTCATACAACCCCAAAAAGCAGCCAATTTTCCATAGCCACTTATACAATTTGTTAAAGAAAGGAAAGAGAACTAATATTGTGCGTTTCATCTCTTTTTTTTTTTATCCTAACACGTCCTCCCAAATCTCATTGTTCCACAACAACAGTAATGTGTTTAACAAGCTCAAAGTCTTAGCTAGAGGATGGACCAAGCCTCCTAAAGTAAAATATGAAGCACTTACTCCTGTTACTTTCCCATTTTCCACCCAGGTTCTACTATTTTCCACTGACTCAATGTTTGCACTTCTCTAAGATTTATAAGCAAATATATCAACCCTTTTCTCACCAAACCAAAGAGGATGATGATCAGATATGAATCCAATTCACTAACTTTTAACGGATTCTCATATAAGATATTTATGAGTGAGAATTTATAGCGTGCATACTCTGTAACGAGAATTTGCTCAAAGAGCACTTTAACCATATCCAACCCCCGTTTCACCCTCAAAAGATTTCTAGAATGACTACCGGCTTTCTTCACGGAGTTATCTCGCACATCCCTTTCCAGCATAGCTTGTAATGTCACAATCGATTTCGATGCCTCTGCAATATCATGAACCTGTTACCACACAAAAAGATCAACCTATTAAACCAAACATCTCAAAACAAAAAGCCATTTAAAAAAAAAATCGAAGCTAGCACTTTAGCGACGTAATCCATCTCAGCGAACTTGAAGGCGATGCCCAAGCAACCGAAAAGAGGGGAAACCAGAGAGCAGGCGTGAGAAAACGGCGCCAGTTCGACCTCCGCCGAACCAGAGTTTACAGTGTCGGCCAGGTCCTTGAACGCCTCCGCCATTAATCTGAGCGGTTTCTCGCTCGTCGAATCCGCCATTGGAATGCGGGAGTTGAATGATTCTAATGCTCTTGGGGTGGGTCAAAAAGGTTCTTCTTTGCTGCTCGGCGACGCAGAGCAGAACAATAATAATTAATAAAGAGAAAGCGGGCCTAGTTTACAGTCCATTGTTTAAGTCAATGTTTAAAAAAAAGACCGGTGACCGATGATTAAGCTGGACAAGTAATTGATTCAAGAGTTAATAGTTTAATCAGAATTTAACCATGGTTAAATTGGTGATTAATAAATATATAAAATTTTATTTTATATTATATATATAAGATAATTTTTAAACATATTTTTTAATTATTTATCTAACTTAAATCTTTAAACTTCAAAACATACAAATTTTTCTTTTAAGTTCATCAACACAACACAAAATAAGATAACAAAACTCACTAGTCATATTTCATCAAAAAAGATAAAAAAAAGATAAAAAAAAGATCAGTAATCATAATATTCATTCACTATAACTGTAAAAGTTTTTATTTTTAAAAGAAAACTTTTCATTTTAAATAAACCGGTTGGTTTTTTTTTCACCGGTTCAGCAGTTTTTACAAGTCCAACTGCAAAATGAATGGGTCAATTTGACTTACAAAAAATAAGGATTAAATCGGATCATTTTATGCTCCGATTTACTGGTCCAACCGATCGATTCGGTTCGATTTTCAAAACACTGGTTTAAGTCTCTAGCTGGCCCCCAAAGGGCAAGGATTTGGATTCTGTAGCAGCTTTCAAGTTTTTTTTTTTATATATGTTCAAATATGCAATTTTAATTATAGTAATTAATAAGACTTATTTTTCAAAATAAAATTACAGTAACAAAATGGTCTTGTATTTAAAGTTTGGTGACCTACATCATATAACTAGTGGAAGAGATTGTTTAAGTGTATTTAAATAATTAAATTTTGAATTTGTGTTTTTGAAAACTTCAAAAAGTCAAGAGATTCAAAATTATTTATTAAGTGATATGATAAGAATACCTAATTTATAGGTATTGTCGCTATATTATATCTATTTTGTATTTAACTCATATTTTCAAGAATTGCGATCAATAAATATAAATTGCCTTTAGTTACCTAATTAATTTATATTTATGATTAATTAGATTAGGTTAATTTAATTTTTAATGTTTATGCGTCTGTATTCTATCAAATTCATTTTGAATTGAATTTTGATTAAAATAAATCTATTTAAATATAAAGGTCTTTGATTGCATTTAGTTGGTTTAACTCTTTTCTAATTACAATTTATTGGGTTTATGTTCATTGTATTAGACTTGGTTGCATTTAGTCATGTCCTTTTTCATTCATTTAATCATAATTGGCCTTAAATAAAATTATTAGAAATTTTATTTTAATGTATAATTTATTTTAGTTGTAAAATATTGAACCATATTAGGATGTTTAAGATTAGTTTTTATTTTAACTCAACAATTTTAATTTTAATTAATTTTTAGTTGACAAAGAGAAAATTTCGAAAATAAATGATAAAATAGGAAAAATAGGAGTGCGAGTATGTATAAGATAAATTTTGGAGTTTTATTTGTGAAAGGAACATTTTAATGAAGTGGAGTGAAGACTCGAAAGAAAAGCTTTTGGGGATACAATGACTAGAACCAAAAAAAGGTATAAAAATAACAATATTTAAAAAAGAAGAAGAAAACTAGAAAAATAAGGGCACTAACATGGAAATA
Organism: Erythroxylum domingense; assembly: GCA_025594535.1. Lineage (NCBI taxonomy): Eukaryota > Viridiplantae > Streptophyta > Magnoliopsida > Malpighiales > Erythroxylaceae > Erythroxylum > Erythroxylum domingense. The sequence continues at coordinate 28,562,810 of JANQBM010000002.1, forward strand.
AAAAAAAAGGATCAAATCTTATTTCCTTTTATGTCCTTCTAGGATTCATTTTTATTTGTCTTTTCGAATGATAGCCAAATTTCTTAACATTTAGCTTTTGTCTATCATTTTTATTTGTCTTTTCGAATGATAGCCAATTTTCTTAACATTTAGCTTTTGTCTATGGTTTTAATATAAGTTTCCAAAGAAGTAGTCTATGAACCTCTTTAAGAAACAACCAAAATACTGTTTCAGGTTCTTAGATTATCTCTGGTGATTTCAATTCTACAATCTATAGATCTGAAGCAGTGGGAAACATCAGCTTGAGAAATTACGGTGAAGATCTTAAACTTTGTGTAAATCATCTGGGTGTAACAGATCTTAAGCAAGAGGGCTACTCCTTCACTTGGAGTAATAAACAGATGACTACATGGGCTATCCGAAAAAAATTGGATTGATCTCTAGTAAATGGGGAATGAATTTTCCAATTTGCCAACAGAAAGGCCTCCTTCTTTGATCTTTTTTTTTTCAGATCATACTTCGATCTTGATTGATGGGCTTTTTCAGATAACCATTACTCATCATCCTTTTAGATTTAACAATTATCTTGTCAAAGTATATGGTTTTAATGATGCAATTTTGAGGGGGTTATTAGCTCAAAACTTTGACTCCCGTCAATTCATCTGTTGTTAGAAACTTAAAGCTATTAAAATAGAATTAAAGAAGTTGAAAGCTTCTCACTCCTTTAATATTGAAGCAGCAGTTAATGATGCCAATGATAGATTAGTTGCAATTCAATTCTTACTTTCTCTCAATCTTGGGGGGTACTAATCTTATTCAAAAGGAGAAGTTAGAGCTAGAAACCTATTTAAGAGCCAATTTAGATCATTCTTCGCTCATTCGACAGACGACTCGTATTACGTGACTGAAGGAGGGAGATAGAGCTTCCAAAATCTTTTTCAATTCCCTATTAAACAGGAGGAATGTCAATAAAATTTGCTCTATAAACAGTTTAGATGGGAGACTACTTTTTGATCAGTAGAGTATTATGGAGGAGGAGGTCAAATTCTATAAGGGGCTTTTAGGTTTAGATGTTGAGTCTCCTACCTCTATGGAATATCTCCAATCTCTTATCTTTTGCAAAATTTCTTCTGAAGACTCTTGGGAGCTAGTGAAGCCTATCTCTGATGATGATATCAATGCTACTATTTTCGCTATGAATGGGATGAAGGCCTCTACTCCTTATGGGCTAAATGGTTTTTTATTTCAAAAGACCTGGTCTCTTTTTGGACCTATATTTAGAGAGGTCGTTCATGAGTTTTTTGATAAAGGGGTCATCCTAAGGGTGTTTAATAAAACCTTTGTTTGTTTAATTCCTAAGCTCCGTAACCCTTTTACTTTTGGTGATTTCAGGCCAATTGCTTGCACAAACTTCATTTGTAAAATTATTGCAAAAATCTTGCCAAATCATCTAAAAGGGTTTCCTAGTCCCATCATATTTGAGAATCAACATGCCTTTATGAAGGATAGAAGCATTGGTGATAATATTCTTATTGCACAGAAACTTCTTAAGGGTTATACCAGAAGGAACTCTCCTCCAAACTGTGTGGTTAAGATTGATTTCAATAAAGCTTTTGATTTCATCAGCTGGTCAATCCTCTTCTAGGTTCTTAAGGCTTTCAACTTTCCTAATATCTTTATCAATTGGATTAAGGCATGTGTCTCTACTACTGCCTATTGTGTTTTAATTAATGTCACCCCTTCTAGTATTATTAAGGGGAAGAAAGGAGTTAGATAGGGTTATCTTTTATCTCCCTATCTGTTTATTATGTGAATGGAAGTGCTCTCTCAAATGTTGAAGTTCAATGTCTTGATAATCCTAAGTTCAAGTTCCATTTTAAATGTAGAAGAATCTCTCTTACTCATCTTAACTTTATAGATGACCTAATTCTCTTCTTAAGAGCTCATCTTGAATTTGTTAAGCTATTGATGTACACTCTTAATAGGTTTTTTGGGATGTTCGGTCTCAAAGTTAATCTTAATAAAAACCATTTTGTTCTTTTGACTATTGTAGATTCTATACAGGACGCTATCTCTTCCGTTACAGGAATGAAAAGGACAATTCCTTTTTTGAAATATCTTGGTCTTCCTATAACTACTAGAAGACTAATCTTTAGTGAATGTCTACCACTCATTGAAAGAATTCAAAAGAGAATTAGTAAATGGAAAAATAGATTTCTTTCCTTTAGAGGTAAAGTTTTATTAATTAAATCCATTTTATGCTCCCTTCACTTATATTGGAGTTCACATTTTCCTTTTTTAAGGAAGTTGATCAAATCCATAGAGAAATTGATGAGAGAATTTTTATGGGGTAACGCAAATCGAAAACCAAGTTTTCCTAAAGTTAAATGAGTTGATTTTTGTAGACCCAAAGAGAAAGGAGGGTTGGGTATCATCTCTATAAGGGTAGCCAATAATACTTTTTGATTAAAAGAATTTGGAGGGTGATTCAAAATAAAGATTCTTTATAGATGAGGTGGCTTCACAGTTATTTTTTAGGAAACAATATGTGGTCTCTTTCCCCTAGATCTTCCTTCTCTTGGTCTCTTAATCATCTTTTTAAGAAAAGGGATGAGGTGGTAAATAAAGTTAGTTGCAAAATAGGGGATGGGAAATATACTTTTCTATGGTATGATAACTAGATTGGTGTGCACCCCCAATCCCAAAACCTTGAAGTTGTCTTAGCATTTGCAAGGTTGGATAATAAGGTGAAAGTTATTATACTTATCAACCACAATAAGTGGCTACAATTTCCACAAGCAATTCAGCAACTGAGACCTTCCTATGCTCCTGATCCTCATTCTCAAGAGAGTTACCTTTGGCTTGGAGTTCCTATTGAGTGATTCTCTAGTAAAGCCTATAGGAAATGGATCTATAGTTCAGCTCAAGATATGCCTTAGGTTAGAGTGATTTGGAGCAACTTTCTAAGTCTCAGCACATCTTTTTTCCTATGAATAGTGATTAAGAACAGAATTGCTCCAATGGATAGACTTCACTACTTGATAAATCTGGATGGGACTTGTTGTCTATACAAAGAAGACTTGGAGTTAAGGGAGCATCTGTTCTTTCTTTGCCCTTTTTCTCATTGAATTTGGAATTTAATCAAAGAATATTTCTGTTTGATTGAATTATCAAATTCTTTAAAGGAGATAGTTGCTATCCTTACTCAAACTCAAGTTAACACCTTACTTTGGAAGCGGAAGGTGTTGATTCTTACTGATCGTAGATTTACATATGCTAAGTTTTATTATTTTTAACCTAGATAATACCGCAAGTGCACGGGTCATTCATATAGTACTTAAGGTATCGATCCTACGAGGAGAGGTAATCTAATCCTAAAATCTAAGGTTGAACTAAATCGCAACAATCTAAAATAACAATCAATGCAGAAAATTAATCAATTACAAGAATTAAATTTAAGAAATATAAGCAAAATAGCAAATCACACAACCCAATCAAGAGTTAACCTAAGAACTACCAATTAAGAGAAAGGGGGTTTTACTATGAAATTAATGAAAATCTAATCAATTATGCAATTATCAAATTATTGGATCTAAACGATCCTATGGTGAATTACTCTCTCTCGAATTATAATCTTTAACCCTAATTTATAATCCCTAATTTAAATTATGAAATTGTGATCTCTCGGTTCATAATTGACCCAAAACTTAAATTAGTTCTAAAATTGTTTAATAACCTACCGGAAACCTATGCTCGATCTCTCGTTACATGAAGTAGGTGGTTTGATTCAATTTTTATCTATCCAGTTTTCTCTTTTGAAAACATTAAGGGAATGAAATCATGGGTGGATATGGTGGAGGGGCAACATAAGGAGGGTACTCACTCTTCCCTTCATCCTTCTTATTTATTTCTTGATCCTCTACTAGGTAGTTTGCAGCTTTTTTTTTTTTGGTTGCTCAAGTTCTATCCAATTTCTAAGTGTGATTGCCTTGAGCTGGTCCCTTAAGATTGCTTCAGTATTTCTCAGGAGACATCCCATGCTTCTTATAGACAACATATTTGCCAATTGGCCCATTTAAACCCCTATGTTATCAAAGGAGGCGTGATTTTTAGTTACCTGTTCAAACTTACCTTCCATATGAGTCTATCTATAATCTTGTCCAATTTTGAGTCACTGGCATTGGAATTCTCTTGTTAAACTCCAAGTAAACCTTGATTCTGCATTTGGTTACCCACATTACTTGATTAAGAAAAATTTGGGTAGTTCCTCCACCTAGGATTGTAAGTATTAGAGTAGAAGTTGTTTCCTCCCCCTTAACCAAATAGTGTTCCTATGTAATTGAGTTGCCCTATATTATTGTTTTGCATTAAGAAGAAATCAATAGTATCATGGTTTTTTGCATTAAGAAGAAATCAACAGTATCATGGTTATCTTGTTTGCATAATTCACATTTATGTTGAATTGCTTTAATCAGAGCAGACGAAAAGGCTTTCGGGCTGTTAAGTTGTCTTGTTAAATTGTCAATCTTAGCTTACATTTTTGTAACTAAATCGATAGCAATGGCTCCCTTTTGATTACAAAAGGTCGATTGCTGTTTACTTCGATATGATGTCCAAAGGCAACTATTATTCGCCATTTCTTCTAGCAAATCCCCTGCTTCTTGAACTATCTTACTCATTAGAGATCCTCTAGAAGTTGCATCAATTGTGTCACTTGTAGGTAAATTAACTCCATTGTAGAAGGTTTGCAATATGAATTCTTTGGGTAGGTTATGGTGATGACATCTCCTCTATAAATCCTTGTAATGTTCTTATGCTTCATATAGTGAATCCTCGTCATTTTGTTGGAAATTTGTGATCTCCTTTATTAACCTTATTGTCTTCGTTAGTGAGAAGTACTTGCCTAAAAATGCATGCACCAGCTGCTCCAATATGGTGATGTTTGTCAGGTTTAAGGAGTGATACCATACTTTGGCTCTATCTCTTAGTGTGAAGGGAAAGAGCCTCATCCTAACGACATCTTCTGACATTCCATTATATTTGAAGGTATCATATATTTCAACAAAATTCACCAAATGGATATTAGGATCCTCATTAGCTAACCTATAAAACTACACGTTGGTCTACAATATATTTAGCAACATTGGGTTGATCTCAAACAATGTTGATTGCACTAGTGGTCAAGCCTTATGAAATCCATTAGGTTTCATTAATGATCTCCATGATTAAATTCTTTTGCCATTTTCTTTCAATATGTTTTTGTCGTCTCGCTCTTTGGATTGCTTGTTCTTGTCTTGTGATGTCAACAGCTAGAGTTTCTTTGATCTTGCTTGAAATCTGAGTAATTCTTGTGTTCATGCAGTAATAAGGACACAAAATGGCAAAAAATTCCTTAAATCAAAGGAATTCAAAAAGTCCTAAACTAATTCCCTAACAATGGCCCCAAAAACTTATTGAGCAAGTTTTATTTCTAATAAAACTCTTAATACCCATAAGTATACGAATCATATCATCTAGTATTGAAAGGTATTGATCCCACGAGGAAATAGGTAAAATTAATTAAACCTAACTTTGTCTAAAGTATTAGAATATGATTATAGTGAAATAATGACAAAAATTAAAACAATTAAAGAAAATCAAGCACATAAACAAATAACAATTGAGTTGCTAAATTAAATTAAGTTTGATCGAGGAATGCTTAGGATTTATTCTTTTATTATTTTGTTCCTATAATGATTATTAATCTAATTATAGGTTAATCCAACGTTTCCTAAAAGATTGATTACTTTCTCTCAGGATCTAATTAATTAACCCTAATTGAATCCAAAATTTCAAATTTTGTAACTTCTCAATTCATAAAACTTTCTAATATTTTCAATTACATCTGAAATTATCTATTGGATAATTAAGTTCTCACACAATATCTCTCTTTGAATGGTCGTTGATTTGATAATTTTGTGGCTTATTAAATCACCATCTCTCGTTGAACAACCTAATCTGATTACTTTTGACTAAGATCAAAGTCACAAAATAACTTTAGAATAAACCCTAATCTAGAAATTAGAAATTCATGAATGTAATAAAAATCTGGAAGTTCAAGATACACATCAAGTTTGATGAAATTAGCAAAAGGAGAGAAAGAAAAACTCAGTTTGGAGCTTGATATAGAAAACTGGAATTCTGGATGTTCTTCTTGATCTCCCTTATTTGATCCACTTCCATTAGATGACTGCATATCTTGGGCTTCTTTATGTTCTTCATATGTGTCTTAGGGTTCTGGGGTGTAACTAGGGTTTTCCCCCTTTGATCAGTTCAAAAAATGCCCCCAAACATTAAAGCAAATGGAAAAAGTCGCACCTGGGAAGCCTTTATCATTATGATTCTGGAAAATTACTCTTTATCATGATCGTTACAGGGAGTCATGATTGTGACTTTGTAAAATTTGCTTCTGTCATGATCGTGACTTTGCCCATATAGCTCCATGCATGTCCATCACCTTTTTTCTTCATTCATTTGTCCTTCAATACTAACAAACACATCGAAAACCTAAAAAAACATAAAATTAAGATTGAAAATATGCTCTCAACTACACAAACACTTAGAATATTAAAGAAAACACGCAAATTAACACAATTTAAGCCTATACATGTGATAATCATCTAATAAACACATATAAACACACTAAAACAGCAATCAAAATATAGTATAAACTACACCTATCAACCAACAGTGGAAAACCATCCATAAAGCAAACTTAAGACAATTCCATATTAGATTCACTTCTAAACAAGATGATTATCTATAGGTACAAACTGACAGACTAAGGCATAACAAGGTTATCTTACTCAAATTGATCTAATGAATGAACCTAATAGATCAGTTGAAATAACAAAGTTTACATTGGCTAAGGGACATATGAGCAATTAGGAGACAAAAATAGGAGACTTTACACTAGCTTTGAGGAGGTCTAATAGAAAAGAAAAAGCTATGAAAGCTAAGAATCCCTCCTTTTCCTCTCCTCATGTCAATAATTACCTTGAATATGAGGAGGCTCAATGACCCTAACAAATAATAAGAACCCTTTAATTACCTACAAGGAATAAAGTTGGTTATTTTTGGTCTTTTGGAATCAAGATTAATGAAAGTAAAAGTAAGGATATGTGGTTTTTCCCAAAAATATGGTCAACTCTCACAACCATAAAGAGCATGTAAGTGGAATAATAGTGGTAGGATATGACCTCAAGATGATATCAGTAGCTTTTCAATGAGTGATCAAGTTATCCACCTAAATGTTAAGCTTAAGCAAACCAGTACAAAATTATGCTTAAGCTTCATATATGCTAAAAATTATGCTCTTTACAGACCTAAATTGCGGAAGTTATAGAACTTATTAGATTAGGTGTAAGTAAGCTATGACTCTTTCTTAGAGACTTCATTTGCATCTTATACTCCACAGTGATGAATAAGCATAATAGTAATGAACTCAGATCATATTGAACTAAGATAAAGGTAACAAAGCTGAGTTATAAAAGGAAACTATTCCACTTAGAGCCACAAAAAGGGAAATGATTCCTAGTAAGGAAGCTTGATAAGGCAATGAAAAGAATCAACAATGAATACAAGGATTCTAGGAAAGAAAAGCTATCTTCAGCTAGTAACTCACCTTAGACTACCTTACCATTAAGGTCTATAACATGGTAAATGTCACCAAAAGAATCTCACCCTTTAAGTTCTTCAATTACCTCCCAAATTTAGATGGATTTTAAGAATAGTGGTGGAAGGCATAGACCTAGAGATGTAGTGATATGAACAATTCAAATATATAATGAAGCTCAAGGAAGTCAAAAGGAACCTAAAGAGACTAAATGATGAAGTTATAAAGAGTAAAAGACTAAATATTGAATGCAATAACCAAATCTTTTACTAGGAATAGGAGGAACTTTATTGAAATCGCCTAAAAATAGAAGCTTAATGACAAACTTTAAATCAATACATAATAGTACTTGAAACAAGCAATTTAATAAAAGAAAGAATATCAATGCTATAAGATGGTGACAGATGCTACTCTTACTTCTTCAATTCCATTCTCTCAAGAAAGAATTCAAACAAAATATGCTCTTTTAATAAGGAAAATGGAGAAATTATTATAGGAAATAAGGCTATAAAGGAAGAAACTCACAATTATTTCTATAACACTTTTGGAGCAATAGGGGCTCAAACTTTGTAAAATGAATTTATAAGAACCCTTTTTTTCAGAAGTGCTCATAACTAACTAGTTGAATGACTTAATATAGCCAATCAATGAATTGGATGTTGAGATTGTTGTGCAAAAGTCTCAACCCTTATAAGGACCTACCTAGATAGGTTGAATGGTTTTTTTTATAGAGAAGTATAGCTATGGATAAAAGATCTTGTAGTTAAAGTTGTCTTGAAATTTTTCATCTTTAGCAAACTCCTTAGAAAAGTTAATAAAACCAAAATTTTCCTAGTCCCTAAAGTGCCAAATCTGAGCTCACTTAAGGACTTTAGACCCAAAGCTTGCTACAATATTCTATATAAATTCATTTCCAAAACCTTTGCCTCAAGATTGAAATAGGTACTTAATTGATTCCTTAACAAAACTTAAGGTGCTTTCTTTTATAACAAGAATATAGGGGATAACATCTTATTGATTACTCAAGAACTTCTTAAAGGCTACCAAAGAACCTCATTTCCTAAAAATTACATCATAAAGATAGATTTTCATAAGGAATTTGACTCTATAACTTGGCAATTCATCTTACTTACTCTCTAAGCATTTGGGTTCCCTTCAAATTTTATAGCTTGATTGAACAATGCTTATTTACTTTCTCCTTTTGTGTCTTAGTTAATTGGAAGTAGACCAAGATAATCAAAGGACGGAAAGGAATAAGATAAGGGATCCCTTATCCCCTTATCTCTTCTCCATTTATATGTACATCTTATTAAAGTCCACCAAACATAATATGTGTAAAGATCCCTCCTTTATATATCATAGTAAATGTGGTAAGATTGCTCTTTTCAACTTATCATTTGTATACAACCTTCTTATGTTTTAAAGAGCTAATTCTCAATCTCTTAAAGTTTTGAAGGACTTTGTCAAACTATTGAGAAAACTGTCAAGCTTAATTATCAATTTAGATAAGAGTTAATAATATCTTTCATAATTTCTTTAATAGGATAAGAACTATCGTACCTTAATAGGATGATGATAAAAGACCCCTCCTTTATATTCCTTAAGGTCCCCATCTCTTCTAAGAAGATATCATATAGTGATTTTCAAGCCTTATATGATATAATGAGGGAAAGGATGAGTTTTTAAAGAAATAGAAGTATATCTTTTGTGGGAAGACTTTAACTCGTCAAATCAATTGCAATACTATACATAGCACATGATTTTACCAAAGTAGATCACTAAAGACATGAGAAACAAAAGAGAAACTTCCTTCAATTAGGTGATGCACACATGCTAACCAAAGATAAGTTACATGGTCTAAGATTGGTTTATTAAAAGAGGAGGGATGACTTGGAGTATGGCCTATCAAAACATCTAGTAAGGTACTTCTTTGTTGTATTTTCACTAATAAGGAGAACTTATGAATCTAATGGTCGTATGCCTACTACTTGGAGAATAAGAGTTTTTGGGATAGTGCTTCATAAACATTGCAACAAATCCTTAAACTAAGAAGTAAACTTTATTAGGAGATCAAACATAAAATAGGGAATAGGAATATAACTTAGCTATAGTTGATATTTGGAGCCCAAGGGGAATTTTATTTCTCATTCATAAAATTTTTCACCTTATACACATGCTAAAACCTCAAGCCAAGGTAAATGAATTTGTGGAAAAGAATGACTAGTATATCAAGCTTAGGGGCTCTTCTAACCTCTAGAACATACTCCTATCTTATAAATCTTGTCAAGTCCTTAAAGACAAGGTTTTATGGAAAAGAAACAATTTAGGTTCCTACATAAACAAACAATGATATCAAGTATTTAGAGAGGTAAAGGAGGAGATACCTTGGAGAAAGCTAATTTGGTTTAATTTGAACTGCCCTAACGTTGCATTTATTTTATGACTGACCCTTAAAAACAAACTTAGTGCCCTCAATATGCTTAGGTACCAGCACATCACCAACCTCTACTTGACTATTTGTAACTCAGCTTATGAGACACGTGATCACCTCCTCTTTCAATGCCTTTACTCAATGGAATTATAGGTGAAATACAAGACCTTTGCTATTATAGTTGCATGAGATAAATACAAAAGGAATTATGAAATAGGCAACAAATAAGCATCACTTTTCAAAGGAAGACCAAAACTTATTTATAGTGGCTTTCAATTGTGGAAGTTACTTCATTTGACAACAAAGGAATGAGTGGCTCGTCAAAAATACTAGAATATATATTTCTACTTTCTATAAGTGAACACTCTTTTAAGGGAGATTCTGGTAACAATTAGGAAGCATTATTAAATATCACCTAACATGGCCAGTAGATTGAGGATTGAGAAAGGAAGATATTATAAAAATCACAAATCAAGTTTACAAAAAATGTCCACCACTACTAAAGCCTATAGATTGCCACTCCACTGGAATTTTGCAAGCCTACTACACTGAGTTCTATTTGCCATTGTAAGTTATTACTTGTAAAGGAAAAATTGCTTTCTATACCTTGGAACCTAAATCTTTATATATGAATATGGTTATTATTGCAAGAACCACACTGTACCGAGGTAGCTATACTTATTGCAAGCTAGTCACTTAATTCTGCTTAATTATATTATTTTTTTATAAATCTCATTTTGGAAATGAAATTTATTTTAATTTCTAAAAAATATTAGGGAAACATAATTTATGAGTTAATGATTATCTTTTCCATCACATAGTGATTACAAAAAGAAAATTCAAATGCCAAAATCAAGTCTATTAAATATAACGAAATTGTTTATGGTCGTGAGTTTTTGTGCACATTTACTAAATTTATTCTACCATTTTATCTATATATTTTTCTTCTTTTCTTTTAGTGTTAGGTAATTCATTCATCTATAAAAGTTGGATATAGCAAAAAAATGATGACATGATGGGTTGTTGCAAAAGAGGTGATATCTTCCTTTTTCACATCTTCCACATATCATTTTTTCATCCATTAAATTCATTGCAGTTCATGATCAACATACTTTTCTTAACAACATTTATATTTCTCATTTAATTTTTCTATATCAAATTCATTTTCAATTATATTATTGTTGCTTTTGTAATCATTTAGTATATCTTATTGCTTTTGTAACATATCTTATTTTGTCTCTCTCATAATATGTTTAGTTTATCTCTTACTCTTGCAATATGTCTAATCTCATTGCTTTCTTAGCATTTTTTTAGTTTCATCGCTCTCATGATATGTTTAGTTTATTGATTACTTTTGCAACACGTTTAATTTTACCACTCTTATGATATGTTTAGCTTTTCTATTGCTTTTACAATATGTCTAATTTCATTACTCTTATAAGATGTATATTTTATCTGTTTTTCTTGTAATATGTCTAATCTTGTTTATCTCACAACACATTTAATATCATCATTATCATCATTAGTTTATCTATTACTCTAATAGTATGTATGATCTTATTACTCTTATAAAATATTCATTCTCATCATCTCATGATATGTTTAGTTTATTTTTTCCTCTTGAAACATACTGATCCCACCACTCTCAGAATATGTTTGGTTATTTATCGATCTTACAAACATTCAATTTCCATTGCTTTTACGACATGATTGGTTTTGTTTCTCTTGTAGTATATCTAATTTTGTCACACTTATGATATATTTACTTTATCTATTCCCTTTGTAACATGTATAATTTCCTCATTTTTGGAATATTTTTAGTTTATTTGTTGCTTTTATAATATGTATATTTTCAGCTATCTTGTGATATGTTTAGTTTATCTATTACTCATGCAATATGTCTATTCTCATCACTTATGTGATTTATTTTGTTAAAATTTCCATGATGTATTTAATAGTTGCATATCATTCATGTTTTTATGAAGTACTCCTAACTTGATTCAATAAAAAACTTGTTATGATATTTGTCATTATAAAAAATGTCATCAAATATAATTATCATATCAAGTTTTCACTAATGTTTTAATTTTATCTACTTATGAGCATATTGCCTTGATGATCATCGATAGGAGCATATTATTTTAGGTATCAATCAAATTCTTTGATTTTTTAATAGGTCTCAATGACAATCATGTTTTCTTAAATTAGCTTATTGGTCCTAATATTAGTTATGTCATCTCAGAACATACATATTGGTCTTAGCACCATTCATTTGAATCTTTATCATTTCCCTCATTTACTTGACCAATTTTTTTGACCTATTTGAGACTATTCAATGTTTTATTTTTAGGCATGTACTATACTTAGTCAACCCATTAGAGGTTCTTCAGTATTGATTATCTACTTTTCATATTTTACTAGCGATTTCTCAACAATAATACTTTGACATCTTATTAACCAATTGTTAGATTCCCATTTTCAATCTTTTACCTATCTTATCTATTTGGTTTTAATATGATACCTTATATTTACTTTTAAGCTCTAGGTAAAATAAAAAACATCTAGGTTTTAGACCATATATTTTATTTCTATTTCTTTCAACCATATGCTCTAATTTTAGTTAAATACTTAAAAATCCATCCAATTTCTTTCAATGTTCATTTAAATAAATGGAAACTACTCTAGGTTAGAAGTTAAATGGCTATAAACCCTTTTGGGTCTCCTCTTACAATTTCATCTATTAGCTTATAGTTAAATATATGGAACTCCCTAATGGTATCCAATTTCAATTTTAATCTAAGTACCTATATATTTATTTGTATTAATATTTGAGTTCTTGGATACTTTTATAGGTCTCATATCAAAATTCAATTTGTAATTCTTAGGTACATCTTTAAGCTCTTAGTTAACTACCTAGAACCCACTCTAGATCTCTAATCTAGCCCCATATATATTTTATTTAATTTTGAATATTTGGATGACTCTCTTAGTCTCTTATTAAAACTTTAATTTCAAAACCCTAGGTATTTCTCTTAGTTAATAGATTAAATACTAAGACACCTTTCTAGGTCTCTCATTGCAAGTTTAGTTTAAATCCTAAATACCTCTCTAAGTTTGTAAATTAAATACTAATATATTTCTCCAGATATTTCATTCTTATTATCCTAAGTATACCTCCTTTTATCTTTTAAGTTCTTTTGATCTTTTAATTAGTCTTTTTTCTAGTTCGTGCACTTCATTTTTATTTAATTTGAAAGTCAAAATTAAGGTTAATTATCGTTATAAATCTATTTTTATGAAACAAGAATATATACAATCCATACAACCATTTTTAGATTGGAAGGAAGGGTTGAAACAAAGTCAAAAGAAAAACCATTCATTGGGGTAAAGAAATACGAGCAATCCACGGGAATAGCAAATGTAGCTTCCTATAAAATAGAAATCGTAGAAGTAGAAGTCATAAACAGTTAATTTTTATAAATTTTTTATTTTAATTTTTATTTAAAAATTAACAAAAATAAAAATCAACCTTTTAATATATTTATATTTACTATAGTCTAGTTTTCATAATCCTTTTTCACAACGTTTTATCATTTTCTTAAGCATGTTTATTTAATTAGTTGATGTAAAAGATAAATTCTATAGGGGTAAATGTAAAATAGAAATGAACTTATGATGCGACCATAATTATGAGATTTCTAATGCATTTAAGTATTATCCCTAAATTGTTCTTAGTTATTGCCCTACTAAGATTGGACACTAACTGATCAGAAAGACTAACATAAGTCGTGTTTCGTTCTTATGCATTGGTCAATTTGATAAACTAAAATATGAAGATATTAAACAAATACTTGAGTTCATATTAGAGATCAAATTCACTGAATTGCCCAACATGAGAATATTATTTTTACTCATGTTTTTATGGAAACTCTCATTGTGATGATTGTATAAGTGATCATTTGACTTAATATCTCCAAATTATCTCATATAAGGATTGTTATATTTTGATACTACATATAACTTATCCTAGTTAAGAGTATCTTAACTAAAAGTCATTGGATATGAACTATATGAAGGTAGTTGAGTGATCAATATATTATTCTTCACCTTAAAGTTGTTAGAGAGAATATTTCATTTTTCTCAATTAGTATTCATTTGAAAAATCCTTTGTCAAAGTGGAAGTACACTTTAAAAATAGTTTCTAAATGTCATTAATATGATCAATTACTAATGGTCGAGAGCAAACATGAATGGACTCAAATAAAGTAGACATTAATTCTGTCTTTATATCTAATCAGAATATTGAATAATAAAAAGATTGAAATATACAAAAAAATCCCTAAAAAGGTTACTAAAACCACTTTAACATTTCTCATATTTAAGTATTTATGATTCATTACCAGATGTCAATCTTAATCTATGGATACAAATTGTTTAGTTTGAGTATTATAGATAAATTAAAATTTTTTTAATTTATCTAATCTTGAATATGATTTAGTTTATATTCATTACTGATATATTTAGCAACCCAATGGCTCACACACAAAGAAAGGCCGATGAGAGCAAAGGTAATTTAATCAGGTTAAATTTGATTGTAAAGTTTAAGAAACTTTATGGTCAAATATATGATATTTGATAAATAAGGAGCAATATTAGATATTACATCTTATTTAGGGCCAATTAGTATTTATTTAAAATTAATTATAATTCTAATTAAAGTTTAATGTAAATTATAATCATATTTAAACTAAATTACCAAAAGTTCTAAGTTGTATTATAAGTAGGGACTAAACTTTAATAGAATTACCACTTCTTACTTATCGCTCTCTATACCACTTGTAGAGTTTGCTCAACTTGTTCGAATAGATAAAGTTAGAGGCTAGACATATGTGCAACTATGATGGTTATGATGATCAAATTTTAAAAGTGATTCGACAAAAATTATTTTAAAAAGCATAAATCAAACCAAACCAAACATACCCAAATTTTCCCCTAAGCAGGGTATGGGGAGGGTAAGATGTACGCAGTCATGGCCGCATCTCCAATAGAGATACAAAGACTGTTTCCTTAGAGACCCCCGGCGAAGATAAGAGCAAAACAAATAACACCAAACAAACAGACACAAACCAACAAACACCGACAACAAAAAAAGACACACAAAACAAACAGACCAAACCAATGCAAAAACAATCCCTGTATACTTCTAGCAATATATGTAAATGCATGAAGACTATAACCGATAGAAAGCATATGAAAATGAAATTATATACATACATAAATACATTCAGATGTAGATAGGTGAGCAGGCATAAGCAAGGACAGAAAAAGGATATAGATAGGAAAGCAACTTGATAAATAATAATAATACTAATAATAATTAAAAAAAAGTTCACTAGGGAAATATTAGCTCTAATTACACACATATTTATGTACATATACACTTCCTAAATGGCCTGTTCCTGATCTACCGTCTGCTAGCTATTAGAGCCAAGGTAAAACTTAATCATCTCTTATATGAGACTTTAGTCCCACCCGAAACTTTTTCTGCTTATCCTAGACAGAGGTCGTATCCTCATAGGGCTTCAGTAGGAGGGCAAGCAGTTGTTCAGGGGTAAGGTGCCCAGCAGACAGGCTATCCGCCGCTCCAGGAGTCTATAGCCAATATGGAGCCCTGTAGAGCTTTGTTGCCCCCCATTACAAAGTCAGGTCCTTAGAGCAGTCTAAAGCTCGCTACACCCCACGCGCCCTATACGTCTAAGATCGAGATTCTGCATCGCCAACTGTTTCTATCTGATGTCATATCCTCAGATAAATTGAGCGCCTGTAGGTCCAGTCTGATTTGCTCCTCCCATGCCCTCCTTGGCCTCCCTCTACCTCGCTTTCCTTTGACTTGGATCCTTTCAACTCGCCTGACTGGTGCCGTCACACTTCTCTTGCTCACGTGTCCGAACCATCTCAATCTCCACTCCCTCAGCTTGTCACCGATAGCCACGATGCCTAACTTCTCTCTATACACCCTATTTGGTATTCTATCTAACATCGTACAACCACACATCCATTTTAACATTCTCATCTCCGCTACTTCAAACGATCGCACTTGCGCCGCCCTCATAGGCCGACATTTAGAGCCATATAGCATAGCCAGTCGTATGGCCGTTCTATAAAATTTTCCTTTCAACCTTAGTGGAATTTTTCTATCACATAGGACTCCAGTTGTTGCTCTCCATTTCACCCATCCAGCTTGGATGCGATGAGTTACATCGCTATCACCATCTCCATCCGCTCGTACGATAGAACCTAGATATTTAAAACTATCCTTGTGTGTGATCGCGTGAGTTCCAATCCGAACATCTTGTCCGTCGTCCGCTAAACTCTGATCAAAATTGCATGTCATGTACTCAGTCTTCGATCTACTTACCCGCAGACCGTATGTCTCCAGAGTCTGGCGCCACCGCTTGAGCTTCCTATTAACTTCTGCTTTCGTCTCTCCGACCAATACAATGCCATCTGCGAATAACATACACCACGGCACCTCATCTTGTATGTCCTGCTTGATGACATCGATTATTATTGCAAAAAGAATCGGGCTTAAAGCTGAACCTTGATGCAACCTTATATCCACCGAAAAATACTTTGTCTCTCCTATTGGTGTGCGCACATAAGTGCTAGTGGCCTCGTACATATCCTGTATAGTCCTGACATAGGTACTAGTAACATTCTTCGCTTCTAAACATCGCCAAATGACTTCTTTTGGCACACTATCATATGCCTTCTCTAAGTCGATAAGGACCATATGTAGGCTTCGCCTATGCTCTCGATACTTTTCCATCATCCGTCTTAAGAGATGGATTGCTTCAATAGTTGATCTCCCAGGCATGAATCCAAATTGATTCTCTTTCAC
>JANQBM010000002.1:28579895-28592633 GCA_025594535.1 Erythroxylum domingense
AGAGGCTCTGGAAGGAAAAGAATACTTGTAATCATTTGAAGAATAGTGGAACACTCAGACGAACTCTGAGGACTGGATGTAGCCCATAGTTTAGGGTGAACCAGTATAAAAATCGTGTTGTCTATTTTCTACTCTTTACTTTAGTTTACTTTGTTGTTAAAACTCTTAGAGAAGTAGTTTGCGATTTATCTACGTAATAAGTTGTGATATTCTTCTAATAAGAAAGAAAAGTTTTTTTTCGAGATTTTATATTAAAAAGGAGGATACACCATTCAACCCCCTCTTCTTGTGTATCTAGTTTTTTGAAATTAAAGTCTTTACTAACGTGTGATTTACTTCAGATAGGGATATTAAAATGGTCTCGGTGGCTACATGTACTCAAGTAGTTTGTAATGAGAGGAATAGTAGAAGGTTTAAAAAGAAATCTATTTTTATATCCTCTCTTATAGATCTCACAATAGCTAGCATAAGGGAACAACTGATTATAAATCTATTGTTCCTGAACTGTAGCAGAGGAATAGCTCTGACATGGAGAATATAATCCTCTCTGTCTTTCTTAATGCATGTTATTCAAAAAAGATTCATTCAACCTAGTTTCAGTTCAAAACGGTTTAGTAATCCCTATTATACAACCTAGGTTCAGTTTAGAAAGTAATCATGCATAGAAATACTAAGATTCTTCTTCATCTACTCACTGTTTACTTCTGAAATAAAAGGGGTTTTGGTACTCACCTAATGGAAAGGAAAGGGCGTTCTCATATTGCTTAATCATTAGCAGTGTCATGAAGGAATTTTATTGTCCCACCAGATTTTGGTTTGTTATTTGGGAAGACTTAAAGTTATAAAGGAAGGAAGCAAACTAAGCTGATAATCTTACCTGAGTGAGATCTTTCCCTTAGACTTGTCACTGAGGAGCTGAACACCTAGACCTCCAAAAGAAAGAAAAAAAGTTGAAGAGTTCGGGAAAAAATTTAGTTCAGAAAGTAGAGATTCTAGCAGTTAATCAATTCACCTACTTACGGGAAACTAGCAAAGTATAAGTTTTTGAACTCATCTGCTAGAAAGGAAAGGCCTTTCTCAGATAAGCTTCTTCCTAGTCGTGTCATACTTGAAGGAACACCACTGTCCCACTAGTCCCTATTATCAACAGATAGATTGTTATTTGTGAAGATTCATATTTACAAAGGAGGAGATCATACCGAGTTGAGAAGCCTACCTGAGTTGTGATCATCCCCTCTGACCTTTACCATAGAGTGGAATCCCCATAACAGTGTCTGTAGAGTTGGGAAACAACAATGTTATGCCCTAATTACTAAAAGACATCGCAATCTTGTAGTAAAGCATATTACCTGAGCTTGAGATCTCCTTGGCGCAGAGTAAAGTGTAGAAGAACTCCGAGGAGACAAACCAATAGCCTCAATCGCCAGAGCATCACCATCGCCATCTCCCTCCCAAATCAAGAAGCTTCTGAATGTCTCGAGAAAGTGGTGGTTTGTTATACCCTATTTGTTAAATGACCTTGCTTTTAATTGTTATATACGTCACCGTATTGCTTTTACCTATGTTATATAAGTGTCTAAGTGGTCTGTCTCACGTGGGAGTGACCCTCTTATTGTAAACATCTCCATTTGTTAATGAATTTTTTTTAATTCTAAAAAAACAATATTAACGAAGATGCTAATGTCAGGTTAGATTTGAAAACAATTGACAATTTAGGTATTTAATTACTAATTTTTAAATTTTGAGCTATAATTTTAAAATTGAGTAAATTTTTATTTTTTTATAAATAAACCTTAAATCTTTAGATATATAGAAAATCGTAAGGATCAAAATATTCTTGAGAGTTCGCGAGCTGAAAGGCAAGCGCAAATTGATGAATTTAAAGAGAAGACAAATTGTTATTCGACACAACAACTCCTTGAGGTAAGTTAAGGGCTATTTTGTTACAAATTATAATAAAAATGTCCTTCCTTTCTTTTCTCAGTTTTCTTGCAATGGAGGTGGAGCTGGAGTTTACGTGGGTGGTAGGCAATTGATGATGGTACTAGACTTCATAGACAATCTTACAAATTTGAGAAAGGATAACTAAGGAACTATAATTTAATTTGTCAGATATTTGTATATTTTAGAGGTATGATCTTGATCTTGATCCTGATCCTGATCCTAATTCTAATCCTGATCCTGACCCTGCAGTAAAGGCAGCGGCTGCAACTATTTTGACATCCAAGTTGGAGGCAAATTCTTATTTAAAAGTTGTTTGTTAGAGATGAATCTAATAATAAAATGCCAACAACAAAAAGTAACGATGTCAATTTTATGCAAGTTGGTGGATTTTGGAATAGAAAGCAAGTGCAAACAAGATCTACCAGTGTTGGAAGTGTTGTGATACATCATTTTAAGTCAGAGATAACACATTCTTTAAAAACTTAAGGTGCTCAAATAACTGAGCAAACTCAACTTGTAGACATTCATCATTATCATCAAGTATATGTTGTATATAATGGTGGGGGCTGCACATATAGTTGCATTTCTTATGGGTGAGGATCCAACATAATCTTATGCATTGATTTGTGGCAATTGACAAGCACAATGGTGAGATTATGTTTATTATACTCCTCTTTTTAATTTTATAATCTATGTTTGTTAATGGAACCAATTTTGTTATCCTAAACCCTAGTTTTTTTTATTTCCATACCAAATATCCTTAAGCACATTTTATTGTGTGCATTGATGCTTATTAAAAGTGTAACTCATTCTATTCTTTGTTGCCTGTTATCCTAAGGACCTTACACACTCATGTTTACACCTTAATTTGCTAGAAAATCGGGACCAGATCTAATTTCGATCGTAGCAGAATAATTACAAAACTTTTTCATATTTTGATTTCTCAAAAACCGAGATTACTTTAACTATATAAAATGATCAACACATAAACCATAATAAAGGATGAATCTTAATTCGTACCTTATTTTGAAACTTGATCATATTCTTGTTGTATCCCTCAAACTATTTCTGAAACTGTCAACCACCGTATTTGTGATAAATGTAGTTTATACTATATTTTAATAGGTATTTTAATGTGTTTATCAATGTTTATTAGGTGATTATTGCATGTATATGTGTAGAATTATGTTAATGTGAGTGTTTGTTTATATTCTAAGTTTTTATATGGTTTAGAGCATGATTTCAATCTTAATTTTATGTTTCTTAAATTGTTTGATGTATTTATTAGTGTTAAAGATCAAATGATTAAAGAAAAAAGGTGTTGGACGTGCATGGAGCTACATAGGCAAGGTCACGATCGTGATAGAGAGCAATTTCTTAGAGTCATGATAATGACTGCAATGTCACGATCGTGACAGAGGCTTCCCAGCATAATTTTTTTCCAACTATTTAAGGTTCAGGGGCATTTTTGGAACTGATCAAACCCTAGTTGCAACCCTAAGACCCTAAGACACTATTTGAAAACATTAAGAAGCCTAAAAAATGTAACAGTCATCATACAGAAGTGGATCAAATGTGGGAGATCAAAAGAATGTCCAGGTATTCCAGTTTTTTAGATCAAGTTCCAAACTGAGTTTTTCTTCTTTTCTTCTTATTATTTTTGTCAAACTTGATATGTAAATTGAATTCCCATATGTTTATTACATTAATGAGTTTCTAATTTCCAGATTAGTGTGACTTTGATTTTTATTGATTTAATACAAAATTTTGATGTTGTGATAATTATGCATGCCATACTTTGACAACAAATTGAGAGAGTGAGTTAAAAGTAGTTAGATTAGGTTCTGCAATAAGAGTTGGCAATTTAATAATTCACATAATTATCAAATGATGATCATTCAAGGAGAGAATTATATGAGAACTTGATTATCTATTAGATAACTTCATATCTAATTGAAAATGTTAGGAAGTTTTATAAATCAAGAGGCTACAAAATTTGAAATTTCGTATTCAATTAGGATTAATTGATTAGGTCTTGAGGGAGAGTAATAAATCCTTTAGGAAATCGAAGATCAACATATAATTGGATCAATAATAGTTAAGGGAACAAAATAATGAAAGAATAATTCCTAAGCATTCATCCTTGATCAATCTTAATTCAATTTGGTAGCTCATTTGTTAGTTGATTATTTGCTTGGTTTATTTAATAGTTTTAATTTCTGTTATTATTTTCAGTCAAATCACCATTCTAATACCTTAAACAAAGTTAGTTTCAATTAGTTTTATTTTTTCCTCATAGGATCGATACTGTAAGACACGATCTATATACTTGAGGGTATTGAGAGTTTTATTATATATAAAACTTGCTCAACAAGTTTCTAGCGCCATTACTGGGTACTTAGTTTACTAATTTTTAAATTACTTTAACCTAAGGAACTTTTTACCATTCTTATGTCCTTGCTACTACATGAGCATAATAATTACTCAAAGTTCAAGCAAGATTAAAGAAACTCCAGTCCTTAATATCATAAGACAAGAATGAGCAATCCGAAGAGCGAGATGCCAAGAAGATATCAAAAGAACAATGGCAAAAGAATTTAATCAAAGAGATTGAGATCAAGCTATCGTTGTTGAATATGTTGTAGACCAATGTGCAATTTTATGGGTTGAGTAATAAGGATCTTAATGCCCATTTAGTAAACTTGAAATATATGATAACTTTTGATATAGTGGAATGTCGGAAGATGTCGTTACAATGAGGTTTTTTTCCCTTCACACTAAGGGATAGAGCTAAAGGATGATATCACTCTTTAAACTCAACAAATATCACGACATGGAAGTAGCTGGTATATGCATTTATAGAAAAGTACTTCTTTCTGAAAAAGACAACAAAGTTGATAAAGGATATTACAAATTTTCAACAAAACGACATGAGTCACTATATGAAGTGAGGGAACGTTATAAGGATTTGTAGAGGAGATGTCCTCACCATAACTTACCTAAGGAAGTCCTATCGGAAACCTTCTACAATGAAGTTAATCTACCCACAAGGGACACCATGGATGCATCTTTTGGAGGATCTCTGATGAGGAAGACAATTGAGGAAGTGGAGGATTTGCTATAAGAGATGGATAATAATAGCTATCTTTAGATGTTAGATAGAAGAAGACAACAAAAGACCTTATGTGATTAGAAGGGAGTCATTGTTATTGATTCGGTGATAGCAATGCAGGCTAAGATTGAAAATTTAATAAGACAACTTAACAGCCTGAAAGCTTCTTCATTTACTCCAATTAAATCAATTCAACATAGATGCGAATTATGCAAAGTTATGATACCGTTGATTGCTTTTGATGCAAAATAATAACTCAGAACAACTCAACTACATGGGAACATAATTTGATCGAGGAGGAAGAGACAATCCCTACTCTAACACTTACAATCTTAAGAGGACGAACCACCCAAAATTTCTTGATCAAACAATATGAGTAATAAACTATGAAACCAAGGTCCACCTAGATTTCAGCAAGAGAAGTCCAATGCTAGTGACATGAAATTAGACAATATTATGGACAAAATTATAAGTATAGAAAGGAAGTTTGAATAGGTAGCTGAAAATCGTACCTCTTTCATTCATAACTTGGAGGTTAGATAGGCCAATTAGCGAACACGTTGTTTACTAGAAGTGTGGGAAGTCTCCCGAGTAATGGCAAAGCCAAGGGAGTAACTCAAGGTAATCAAACTTAGAAGTGGGAAAGAACTTTAGCAACCAGTAGAGAAATAGGCTACAACCCACCTAGTAGAGGATCAAAAAACAAAGAAGAAGGATGAAGGGAAGAGTGAGCACCCTCCTTACTTTGCCTCTCTGCCATATCCACCGAAAATTTAATTCTCTCAATGATTACAAAAGAACAAGCTGGATGCACAATTTGCAAAGTTCATAGATAAGTTAATGATGTTGCAAATTAATCTATCTTTTGCGGAGGAATTGGAGCATATGCCCAAGTATGTTAAGTTTTTTAAGGACATTATTAAAGAAGTAGACTTAGGAAGATAATCAAATGGTAGCATTAATAATCAAATGGTAGCATTAACTTGAAATTGTAGCTCCATAATCACTAGTCACATACCTTCCAAGTTGAAGGATCCATGTAGTTTCACAATACCCTATATGGTTGGTGATTTTTAATTTTCAAAGTGTATATGTGACTTAAGCATAAGGACAAATCTTATGCCTTTATCGATTAGAAAATTAGGACTCAGTGAAGTGAAGCCAACTTTGATGCTAATTCAACTAGTGGATTAATTAATTAAGAGACCATTTGGAGTGGTGGAAGATTTCTTAATATAGGTGGACAAGTTCATTATCCCTATGGACTTCGTAGTCCTAGATTTCAAAGAGGATAGGAACTGTCCACTAATTCTTGGACAACTTTTCATGAACAATGGGAGAGTATTAATAGACATTTATGAAGGTAAACTAAGACTTTAGAATGGTGAGGATCAAGTGGAGTTCAATATGAGCAAAACCTTGAAAAATTCAAAAAAAATTAGCTCTTGCATGAAGATAGATATTATGGATGAATGTATTTAAGAGCAAGAAGAGAGCTACTTTAAAGAAATTAAATATGAGGAAGCTCAGATGGATGATAAAGCTGAGAAGGTGAACGAAGTTGACTTTGAGGAAGAAGCTGAGATGGAGGAGTTGGGTGTTCAGATACATCAGGATATATTAGTAAGGACAAAAGCACCCATCCCACTCTCCACTAAGAAACCACTAACTTTAGACCTTAAGCCTTTACCCACACACCTTAGATATACTTTTCTAGGTAAAGGCCAAACTATACCCATCATTATTTCCAATAAGCTAAATGGGGAACAAGAGAGTAGGGTGGTGGAGATCATAAAGGAGTGGATGAAGGCCATAGGATGGTAGATATCCAACATTCTAGTTATAAGCCCAAACTTTTTTATACATATAATAAACCTTGAAGAAGGAAGCAAAGTGGTGAGTTAACATCAACAAAAGTTGAAACCTCGTATGAAGGAAGTAGTAAGAAAAGGAAGTGGTTAAGCTTTTAGACATGAGTATCATATACTCAATATTAAATAACAAATGGGTTAGCCCAGTATAATGCGTACCAAAGAAGGGTGGAATGACCGTAATAGAGAGTGAAAGTGGAGAGCTGATTTCCATAAGAACAATAAAGTCTGCATCGATTATTGCAAACTCAATAAAGTGACTAAAAAGGATCACTTTCCTCTCCCATTTTTAGAATTAATGATAGAAAGAGTGACTGGTTATTCATTCTATTACTTGTCGAATGGATACTTAGGATGCAATTAGATTTTTATCTATTTAGAAGACCAAGAAACGACCACATTTACATGTCCTTATGGAACATTTGCATATAGACAGATGCCTTTTGGGTTATGCAACACCCCATTTATAATTTAAAAGTGTTTGATGTCTATCTTTATGGATATGATTGGGCAAATTATGGAAGTATTCATCGACAATTTTCAGTCTTTGAAAACTCTTTTGAGAGTAGTGCCTAACTAATTTGGACAAAAAGATGCGAAGAATCACATTTAATTCTAAACTAGGATAAATGCCACTTTATGGTGCATGAGGGCATATTTTAAGGATATAATATATAGAAGTGGATAGAGCAAAGACGGAGGTCATAGAGAAGCTTCCACCACCCATTAATGTTAAAGGCGTGTGATCATTCCTAGGTTATATAAGATTCTACCACCTTTTTATTAAGAACTTCTCATAAATTGCTAGACTCTCTTTTTATATTCTCTAACCTCTCTCTTCTGAATTCACCTTACTACTGATATTTTCTTTTACCTCTTTTGACAACTTCCAACTGTACTTTTCAATAGTCTCCTGTTTCTTGGTGCTCTGACAGCATACTATTGGTGAGGTTTTTACCTTCATAGAGGGCCTTCCACAGGCCAAAAAGGATTTAGTTGGGGGGAATGATTCATCATTGTCTCTTGAGGAATACCCTCTATTGTCACAACAAACTCCCATTAAGGGAGTTTCTGGAAATGGAGATAAACATCCCAAAGTCAAACCACACCAGTGACCGATGTCAACATATGGTACTGGGGCTTGGAGAAACAAATTACACATTCAGTAACAGAAGATTCAACTTAAGCACTACCAAAAGGCCATGAAGGATGGTGTAGTCTAACCACCTATTGAGCTCTTCAAGGCAGGTGATAAAGTTTGGTCTTTAGCTTTTGTTGGTTTGTTTTAGAATAAGAGACTTGCATTCCTCATAATTAATGCCTAGGATAGTGCTCGATTAGGGAAAAAGAACTTGGAAGAAACTTTGTTAATCGAGGATGGGACTATCTTGTTTAAGTTTTTAGCTGAAAGTAATGTTAGTGAGATCCTTAAATTAGAACTTTGAAATATTTGAGGTCAACCATTGTTTCTGTAAAGATGGCATCCGGGGATGGATTTTAACAGAAGTGGAATTGAAGTTTTCCCCTATGGGTTCAATTCCATAACTTACCGCTTGAGTTATAGATGGTGGAGGATTTAGGATTTTTAGTTAGCTCTTTGGGTCGACCATTGTGTATGGATGCCCAAACATCAAATACTGAAAGAATAGTGTATGTTAAACTTTATGTAGAAATTCAATGGAATGTAGTGTTGCCTAAGACTTTATATATGTTGAAGTTAGGTGAAGCAGGAGAGTTGGTCCAAGTGGAGATTACTGTAACTTATCTTTAGAAACTAAAAACTTCTAAGAAGACAAGATTCTAGGTTTGGAAACTAATGTAGTAGTAGAAGTTAATACAAGGGGATTGGGATATGAAGAGCTTACAGCAGACACTAAAGTGCAGGGAGTTATGTTGGAAGCATCTAGTTGTGTAGCGAATAATAAGTAGGGAATAACAGATAAGAAATTTGTCACACCACTACCATAGAGCATATACCTGAACATCTATAGGACACTCAAGAACATACCCTATGAAAATGGCATGTTAGAGCAATCACATCAACTTATTATGGCATCAAACAGAACATAAGCATTTTCAAAGATAAAACTCCTCATTTCATTCACAAAATGAAACTTACTTATATTGTCTTACATCTCATAATCTATATCTATACATAACATAACACTTGGGAGTTTAAAGCTCTATATAAAAAGTTCAATATGAAAGGAAAAACTAAACAAAAATATTTTATCTAAACTCCTCAGTATCAGCTGACTAGACCTTTGAGCCATTCTTGTTTCCCAAAAAGTAAGTACTATACTTATACTCTATCACCTTAGGAGCCAGGTCTCCCTTATTCCTAAAAATAAACGTTGCAATTTTGTTGAGTTTGTGAACTCAGTGAGTGAACCATCATCGATGTGCTCACTCATATCAAAACGCAAGGACTATTCATAATCCAATTTATAAGCAAATCATATCATCCAATATTGAATATTACGTCACATTTTATCATGCTTCAACAAGTACAACTTGATTACAATATTTCACATCACTATTTCAAAACAATCCAATAATTCAATTCAATCATCCATATGATATATATCAAGTTGTATATCCAAATGCATATATGACTCCATTCTTTTTTACTTTGTTGTGACTGAATGCCTATTTACTATTCTGTATCTATTGTGGATACTAGGCTTATTTCATTTACTGTCCCGTACCTATTGTGGATACTGGGCTCATTAATAACTGAGCTTGTGGCTCTTTGTGCACATTTATGATCTTTAAGCCCTTTTTCACACTGGTCACTCTGGTCACAACTCCTTTATCTGATCATGTATAACAATGTGATGGAATGCATTAATTCGCAAAATATGCTATCAATTACTTTCGTTCAATGTGTACAGTCATTTATCACATTCATCATATTAGACTCCGACATTCAATAATCAGTTGAGTACACATTTTCCATATTCACATACAATTAAAAAGCACTGCCAATGAAATCCTAAATATCAAACTCCTCGGATCGTCAATGTTTGAAATTATCACAATCATATTAATAACTGTTCAATAACTAAAATTTAAACAGAAAAAATCAATTATGGTGAGAAAACATCTAGGTTAACTCACTGTACACTCCAGATAAGCTATTGCTTTGATGACCCAACAATATCTGGATGCTGACGATCAATTTGTGCTTCTTTAGTCATGTAATACACACATATTTTACACATTACTAAGTTGATCAATCATATGAATATCAATTATGCACATATATATGTATCATGTTCAATGTATGCTCAATTAACTTTTCAGGGTATGTATCCTTAATCACAAGTCTTTATCATTTAAACATCATAACTTGGATATAACGAGTTTTCAATTTAGGTTTATACCTCAAGTATACTTGATTATTCTAAATTCATCAATCCTTCATTCATCAACCCTTTCCTAGCATTATATAATCACACAATATCCCAATTCTCATTCATTCATACCTAATTCACATTACTCATATTCTTTGGATCACATTTGCATTCATAAGAACATCTTCATTCCTTTAACACTCATAATTTTTAGATTTTAGATACATTGATATCAAACAATCCTTTCCTTAAGTTATAACATCAATTAACAAACTAAACTTATCAAACACTTAACCAACAAATCCAACATCAAACTAGGTTCATTTAAGGACTCATTCAAGTCTAAATGCACCAAAGTAAAGTAACTTATCCTTAGTTGGTTCAATTATCACACAAAACTGAAAATTTTATTTCCAAGGCATTGCTCATGATTGTGGAGGACCTTCCCACGATCGTGGTATGAGTGAATCCAGTGTTCACTATCTCCTTCATTTTCTCTATATTTTAACATCTTCATACCAAATTCTAAACATCTTTTTAACAGTTCATTAATTATACTTAATTCCTCATCAATTTCACCTCAAATCCCAACTCAAATCATCCATACAACATTTCAACAACTCATAAACTATTGTTTATCATGCATTCAAAAACAGAACATGATTGTATCCATTTATTCATCAGTATCACAGCACTCATTAAACACCATTATCACAACTAATCCATCCTTAAATAAGCATCATAAATGTTATGGTAAAATATGTCACAATAGGTCAATAATTCACTTACTGGTTTAGCTCAAAAGCCTCCATGATTATTAAGCTAACCTAGCCCTCCAAGCTTGCAAACACAACTCTAATAACAAGATGGGAATAGAAATTGGTTTTAGCAACAAGATGAAGACAACAAAATATTGGAGTGGCAAAGTGCAGAATTTTAATAAAAACTCAAAGTTATGAGGGTTAGGTATAAGTGTTGAAAATGAGAGAAGAAGAAGATGATAGCATGTAGCAAAAATAAAAGAGGAGATGGTTATGTCATGTGTGTGTTGTGTAGGGTAGGTGTATGGTGAGTGTTATGACACTTGTCAAGTAAAGAGCATGCTACATGTCTTCTACTTAAGCTACCAATTGTCACTTAAATACTTAGTCCATTTGTTTCTCAATATTTAAGCCATTTGTCATTCAATCTCCAAGCCATTTGTCACTCAATCCTACTGCAACGTGCCACTGATTTCTACTTCCATGTGTCACTTATTTCTACTGCCATGTGTCAACTTGTCTTGCCACTTGACATTTTCCTAGCCCAAATGTACATATTAATTTGTCAATCTCCTAATTGTAACAATAAATTCCAAATTATTAATTGTGATCCATCGAACCAAAATTCAAGACATAAATAATACATAATAATCATTTTAAATCTTTCATACCCCAGAATATATCAATTGAGTGCATATACTATCTTTGCAATATGTACGAAATCATAATTCATATGTGTATGCTAATGATATGCAAGTGAATGAAATGCATTTTATAAATTCTCAAATGATAAAATTCATATGAATCAATAGCCCAAGGCTCTAATTTTTATTATGGAAAACGAAATATTACAATTCTCTTTCCTTTAAGAAATTTCATCCCTAAAATTCTTACCTGATTGATCTAACAGATGGGGGTACTATTTCCTCATGTTCTCCTCTATTTCCCATATGGCTTCTTCTCTCGAATGATTACTCCATAGGACTTTAACCAATGGAATCATTCGATTTCTCAATTGTTTAGTCTAATAACCCACTAATTTAATCGGTTCCTCAACATAACTCAAATTGCTTGCAATTTCAACTTCATATATTGTTAACTCATGTGTCAAATTTAACCGATATCTCTTTAGCATACTAACATTAAACACATTATGGATCTGAGCCATCTCTATTGGTAACGCTAACTTGTAAGCCAATGGTGCAACTCTCTTAGTAATCTCATATGGACCAATGTATCTAGGGCATAACTTACCTTTTTTACTAAACCTTAGCACTCCTCGCCAAGGTGATACTATTAGAAATACTTTATCTCCCTCTTAATACTCCATATCTCTTAGGTGTTGATCTACATAACTTTTTTGTCTATCTTAAACCTCTTTAATTCTACTATAGATCAGTTTAACCTTATCAACAGTATCTTGAATCAACTCTGGGCCTTCAACAATCCTTAGACCCTTTTTATCCCAATATAAAGGTGAACAAAACTTTCTACCATATAACGCCTCATATGGTTCCATACTGATACTACTGTGAAAATGATTGTTGTATTCAAATTTAATAAGAGCTATGTATTGATCCCATGCTCCTTGAATGTAACACCCCACTCCCGCCGAAACTGAACCCGATATCGACAGTGATACCCGAGTCCGTGCCCCGCGAGGGTGGCG
Organism: Erythroxylum domingense; assembly: GCA_025594535.1. Taxonomy (NCBI): domain Eukaryota; kingdom Viridiplantae; phylum Streptophyta; class Magnoliopsida; order Malpighiales; family Erythroxylaceae; genus Erythroxylum; species Erythroxylum domingense. The sequence continues at coordinate 28,592,609 of JANQBM010000002.1, forward strand.
TGTCACATCACTTATCAATTTAAAA
>JANQBM010000002.1:28597727-28611325 GCA_025594535.1 Erythroxylum domingense
TTAATTGAGTGATCCAAGCCTAGTACTTACACAATTACTCCCTGTGGGACGATATTATACTATACTACGTGGGACCCGTGAACTTGCAGAATCACATCATAATCAAAGGATATAACAAATGAGTAAAGTGGGGCACATTTTCATTTTAAGAGAGTTTTAAGAAAATTTAAGTGAAGAAACCAAAACAAGGAAGAACTAAGCACCTTAAGATATAACAAATAATTGTAATATTTTCTGTTAATTTATCTTAGCCATTTTAATAAATAAAGGCTTATAATAATAATAATAATAATAATAATAATAATAATAATAATAATAATAATAATATGGTTATTTTCATGTAAGGATATTGCATATACTTTGTCATAATTAAGAGAAAATTTGAGAATGTTCTAAAGAAAATCCTTTTAATCATTAAAAAAAATTTGGAAAATTTTTAAAATAATTTTGAATCAATTTTTTGACAAATAAAATAATTTTTAATCTTTGAAGGAACTTAGAGGGTTAAAAAAATTAAAGGATAACAAATTAAAAAGTAACAAACTATTTAAGCTTTTTTTTCAGAGTCCAATCATTTAAAACTTTCAATTAAGAGTCCAAACCTTTAAAAATTAGACATCTCCTTATCTTTCACGTGCTCTATAAAGTAAATCAACAAAATATTAACAAAGATGACTTTTTCAACTAACTTGATAACTTTTACAAGTTTGGACTCTTAATTGAAAACTTTAGAAGATTGTATACCAAAGTGAAAAATATAAAAAGGTTCGATACTTTATAACTCATTATCTCAAAACTTAGGTTTGGATGACTTAGTCTATGAATAATTTTTTTTGGCATTGCACATAAGTTAGATTGTTCATTATCAAGACATTGTATATTGGTTGAATTGTTAATCAACCAGAGCAAGTTCATTAGCTAGTTGAAGGATTACGATCTATTAGCCAATGATGGGTCCAAAGAGATACATAAAGGATAGATTCTCCCTTACAACTATTTGAATTAGTGTTGGCTAGAAATAGACCATACTTGGGTTATGGGAAGAACCTTTATCATATTAGAGAGTTATTAAGAGCCTTGAGGGCTTAAAAAGAGCATTTGAGTGATTACGTGTACGGTATAATATGCATTGAGTTTTAGTTCATTAGTGTAAGCAAGAAAGAGGGTTTTAAGTTGTATATACTTATAATGTTGTAGCAATTAGAAAATTTACTTAGGATAAACATAGTGAGGGATTGCTTTTGATATTGATCAAAATTTGTAAATGATTATTCTCCATTTGTGACAAAGAAAAATATTTTTAAAGGTTCCTCTTGATCCATGATAGATAAGATATTGTATGAAGGGTTTCCTTTAACCCATTAAAAGGAGAAGATAATGAATGCCCAAGCCTTTTCATCATATTTTTTTGTAAAATTAATAATATGTTGATCTACGGACCACTATCTTGAGGCTTGGGCATTCCTTCCCTGTTCTAATTATGTCAAGCTTCAAACTTATTCTTGCAAACTTACTATAATCTCTATAGTGGATTATGGGTGATAAAGGTGAGACTCACCCTAAACTTTTTATATAATTGTTGAGTCCATAACCTTAAAGCCTTTGTGTATTCACAAATCTTTAAAAAAATTATTAGGTGTCTAACTTTGGCTTTCAATTTCCTATATACAATATAACTTAATATCTATTAACTAAATCCATAGAATATAGATTATACTATATTACATTAACTGATGTCAAATAGTAATGAGATAAGGAAGAATAAAAAGAAGGTAGCGAGAGATGATTAGAAAAAGAGAGGGGACAGAGAAAATATGACAAAGACAATATGATTGATTCACTGAAATCCATATCATTCTATTACAACCATATAACTTAATAGTCCTATACTATCACACAATGTGTCAGATGCCCCTCTATATTAATTATTATTAGTACGCAACATTTAAATAATTGTGTAGTATATTAGTCTCATCTTCGTATGACTTCTTTTGTAATTATCCCTTAGTAGTCGTTAGTTCTGGGGTCTTTCTTCTTAGTTCTTTGTAATAATCCCCTATCCTTCAAGAATCTTATCCACAAGGTTGGCGTTTGGAAAGCATCTTTGTAATTTGAATAAGGATTAATTTTTTGTGTTTTCTTGGGATCTATCTGTCTACTGTAACATTACCTAAGTTAAGGGTTTATAATGATGCTTTATAATCTTATAGTCCATAATATGCTTGGGTTCTTTTTATGCTCTATAGAATCGTTAGTAGTTTAGTAGAGATTAACTTCCCTTTCGAAACACATTTATTAAGTTAGGATATATGAAAAGTTTGGAGTATTAAAGAGCCAAAAGGAAGTAACATCTTATATGCCACCTTGCCTACCCTCTCTATAATTTGATGTGGGCCATGACAAAAGACATGATAACTTTTGATTAATTCTCCCTTCTAATGAATATTACCTGTAGGTTGGGGCTTCGGAAACACCCAATCCACTACTTTAAATATCCTTATCATTCTCTTCTTATTTGCCTGTTGTTTTATGCAGTTTTGAGCTCGTCTAAGATGGAATTATCAATAGTAAGGGTTGTCTCCATATCTTTTATTAACTGATCTAGCATCAGATTCTTAGAATGTCACGACTCGGAACCACATCAACATATGACAACCGTCACATACCTGGGCTAAGGATACTCACGGTACCCTTAACCCGACTATGCAAGGCTAGCTGGATATCTTTAAAAACATTTTGGCAGCACAACGGTTGTATTTTGAAAATCCCAAAATGAAAAACACCTATAAATCAGTTTCAAATGCACTTCTATATTCACATGAAAACTTTACCACAACTTCTGGACTTTGAAGTCCACTCAAGAGCAATCCTAACAACAGTAAAAAATGTTCATACATAAATTCATTTACAAACTATAAGATAGACAAGAGTTAATTTACAAAATTATAAAGCATATCAACATAATCATGAGTTGCTATACAACAAAAGTACAAAATAGAGACTACTCACTTGCGGTAATGCCCGAATATGTCAAAAAACCACACAAACCACTCAGAGCTTCAAACTCACCAAATTAACCTGCATGGTTGGGAAGTGGAGGGAGGTGACTACACTATGTACTCAGTGAGCGGGAAAAAGACATATATCACAAATAGAACCCTGTATACACTAAAATGGTCTAAATAATCTAAGGATGGTTTGCATATCTAACATGCATATAACCACCAATGAAGTGAATATGTATGACATCGAAATAGATAGACCTAGTTTATAACTCATCCCATACTGGTTAGGAATTAGATAGGCCTAGCCTATTAATCACTCATTCCGTGAATATAGGTTCCAGTTCCAATACACAAAAGTAGAAAAGCATCACATGTAAAAATCAAGTATCGTCAGGAAGTCAAAATAGTTATGTGTGTCACCACTAATCGGCCAAACTAGTGTGCACACCCACCGAATCCTGGTGTTGGCTCGACTTTCATCTGTGATGAGTCCAGACTACGGTTGATAAGAGCATCATGACCCTAGGTGATGACCTCGTTGGTGACCAGACTTCTAGGTATACAATGACCTACAAGTCCTGTAGAATGGTGTCGTTACAAGGACTCAAATTTTATGTACTAGCATCAAAGGTACGAGGGTCGCTTAATATGTTGTGACTAGTATACGATTGGCCAATCGTTACCTCACCAATTACAAACAAAAATCATATATAAATATTTAGTACTAAAATCAAGTAAGGTACCATACCTTTATTTATTGGTCCAACTAATAAAATGGAACCTTACCATGGCTCTAAGCAAAAAGAGAACACATACACGTAGCATACATGACTTGGTTATGCATATGTAAGTTTCAAAACATTATTTCATACAGTGAAAGTCATCTTTTGCACTCCAAGTGCAAAGTTATTCAAAAATGTGGTTTCAGAAAATAAAACATTGTCCTTTGCACTTCAAGTGCAGGTTTGATAAAAACAATATCATTCCTCAAAATACGAAATAAAAACATCAGTTTCACTCTAAGTGCAAAGATTTATTCAAAATAATGTCATTTATTAAATGTATAACTATACTAGCATCTATTTGAGATTCAATTCTACTATGCATTACCTAAGTTCAAAATTCACATACAAGTCATTATGCATGTCTTGGATTGTCCTAGTCCCATTTGAGAGACATGTTTTCCCCAACTCATGTCAAAAGACGGTGTACACTTCTTTGACTTCAACAATCCTGAGTATGAGCTCCTTGATCCACAACTCCTGAGCCTTTATACATACAAATGTAATGTATTTACTACTCAAACATATAACTCATATTTATACACCATTACATAAGTGTATAAAACACAATATCACTATCCTTTTTAAGCTATGAGATTCAGCCATTAAGCTTCTCACGTGGTTACTTCCCTTATTATTCACATAAGATTTCTTTTGCATTTTTCAAGGCATTTAATGCCTTGATCCAATACTTAAACATTTCAAAGCATAATTGTACACACTTTTATCCAAGCACATTAGGCCACTACTCATCAATCTAAGCAACAATTCAAGTTTACTCTAAGTAAACATGAAAGCCTCTTTCCAATGCACACCATCAAAATCCTTAAATCCTAAACCCGGTTCACTTAGGCATCTTATCAAACACCAAAAAGTATAAACTTGAAAACCTCCTTCCAATGAACATCTTCCTTATTTTTCATCATCAATTCACATTATACATACACGATTAACATCATAGAGTTCATTTAAACCATCAATTTCAAACGATATTCAAAATTTCACAAAATTTCACCAATGATAGGGCATTTCGATTTTGGCTTAAGGAAGCTTCTCCATGACTCATTTCATTCATCTAAACCGTGTTTCATGCATATTCAAGAATGGAGAATAACATATCTTAACACCAAACTCAAAATCATAATGTAGAGAGAGATAAAACAAAATTTACCTAAACTTTCCTTTAGTAATATCTTAAAATCGTTTGAGAATTTCTCAAATATAATGATAGATTTGAGTTCCTTGATCCCAAATTAATTTAGAACACCTTGGTTTAGGTTGGAGAATCAAAAACTAGATGAAGATTTAGCGATGGCCGAAACTTCCTCTTGTTCTCTTCTCTTCTCCTTTCTTTTCATTAAAACAAAGTGTTTGAATGCCAAATAATGGGATGCACGGCCACACACAAGAAGAAGGGTCTAGAATTTTGACTCTTCTTTGACCAAATATGATGAATTTACCTTTTCGCCCTTAGTTTATGTGAAATTACCATTATATCCTTCAAACTTTTCCTAAATTTGCAATTAAGCCCAAAATTTAAGAATGACCAAAACTTTTATATTCATTTTGGTCCTCAGACTTTTTCAAATTATAATTAAGCTCCTTAGCCTTCTAAAATTACATATTGGTCCTCCAAGAATTGAAAAATTACATTTAAGTCCCTTAACTTTTAACAGGTTGTAAATAAGCCCTTATGTACATCAACTTTTCAAATTAAGCCTTTTAAGTGTCCAATAAGTCTATAAATAATATCTAATCACCTCTAAAGAATTAGAACACATTTAACTCGGCCACCATGGCCATATCCATCCAATGGAATCGATTTTACACACTTAGAAGCTTATATGTTAGAAATCTCCAAGATTTACCGATGAACTCTAAGTTCATGTAAGGGTAGATAACATTATATATCACTGGAAAATATACCGAAAGGATTCAAATACATTTTTGAACTCATATACAACTATGTATATATAAATATAAAGTAGTATCTCTAAGTACAGGCCAATACGAAAGAGCTCAAAGAGTCCGACGTTACATAGAATCTTTTGTAAAATAAAAGACTTACATTCGTATAAGGTAACTATATAATATCCTAACTCGGGTTGTGATAATAACATCATGGTTTATAGTGTTACACCACCACTCTGTTAGTGATAACCATTTTGCCTAATGGGAAGGCATGTTGCCAGAGAATCAATGCATATAAGTTTCCAACATTTTGTTAACAGCTTCCGTCTTATCATTAAATCAAGGGTGGAACGATGAGGATAAGTTTAAACCTACCCCTTTTGATTTAAATGTCTCCTTCCAAACTACATGAAGGAGCAATGTATCCCTATCACTCATAATATTTTTGGGTATCCCCTAAAGTTTGAAGACATAATCAAAGAATATATGACTAACCTCTACGACTGTAATAAGATGTTTAACAGCTATAAAGTGACTATATTTTAACGAATCTCTACATCATGACCATCACATCTGATTTTCCTCTTGATTTTAATAAGTTCTTCATAAAATCCAGAATAATTTCTTCCCAACAGCCCCCTGGTACTGGTAAGAGTTTTAATTTCCCTGGATAGCCCATATTTTCCTATTTATTTCTTTAATAAATAGCATAAGCCTTAATTAGGGGTGCAATCAGACCCGTTGACTTTGAGGAAACAGTGTTTTTTCTATTTTTAATTTAAAACTAAACAATTGGGCAAGCCCAACCTTGAAAACAACCTTGCTTATTGTTGAGCAAGTTTTACTTCTAATAAAACCCCTTATATCTGCAAGTATATGGATTGTAAACTTGTAGTATTAAAGGTGTCAATTCCATGAGGAAATAATTAGAACTAAGTGAACCTAACTTTGTATAAGGTATCGGGATATGAATTGAATGAAAATAAAATATCAAAATTTTAAAACAATCAAATAAAACTAAGCAAATAATCAAATAACAAATGAGCTACCACAAGTATGTGAGGAACATCAAGGATGAAGTTTAGGATTCATTCTATCATTATTTTGATCCCTAACTGCTATTAATTCAATTATATGTTGAATCTAGATCTTCCAAGGGATTGACTACTCTTTCTCAAGACCTAATCAATTAACCCTAATTGATTACAAAATCCTATATTTTGCAACCTCTCGATTCACAAAATCTACCTAACTTTTTCAACTAGTTCTTAAGTGATCTATCGAATAATTGGGTTTTCACACAAGATCTCTCTTTGCATAATTACCAATTTGATATTTGAGAGACTTATTAGGTCACTAACTCTCGTTATCAAACCTAATCAAATTACTTTCGATCTATTATCGAATTATTAGCATACCCAAACATCACAACACCATAAAATTGAATTGAATTTAACAACAATCAAGTCACAAAACAACTAAAACATAAATCCAAATATGAAAATTAGAGCATCCTAAACATGAATAACATATTCAAATCCAAGTTACCCATCAATTTTAATAAAATAAACAAAGGAAAGAAAGAAAGAACTTGATTTGAACTCAAACTTGAAATCTGGAATTTTTGGATTGCTCCTTCTTGTTCTCTCACTTTGGAAGATTATGGCTGCTCTTTTTTTTGTTTTCTTGTTCTTTTATAGTTCTTGATTCTTCTAGGGTTTTTTCATGGGTTTACCCACTTAATTCGGTTCCAAAAATAGCCCTAAAATATCAAATTTTAAAGATAGGTCATATGCTGGAAAAACTAAAATTCGCTGGAATTGTTGTCTGCGCCCTCTACTATGATCGTGGCATGCTTCCACACTTCTAATTCTTCTCTTTTCTTCAATTTCTCGTATCCATACACTCAAACACACATAACACACCTTTTGAAACATAAAATTAAGATCCAAACTATGCTCAAAACTATATAAACATTTAGAATATAAACAAATACTAATAATAATATAATTCTAAGCCTGTATACACGACAATCATCTAAGAAACACTCAAAAGCACACTTAAACATATATCTAAACATAGTATAATTCACACCTATCACTTATTGCTAAGCCCAATGTTGATGTAATTTTATATAACCTTGTTCAACACTTTCTAGTAAAACACATTCTAGATTTTTTTAATTGTTGCATTAATCCCCGAATGACCCCTATATGATTCATTGTGCCTCGTAGAGGTTAGCCTTTTATGTAAGTTCTTATCAAACCTGATCACCAAGCTTCCCTTCTACCTTATTAATTCCTTCCTCTACTAATAGTTATTGGAATTCAGTTCTCCTTTCTTTAACCTCTAGATAACATCTTGTATAGTTAAATCGTTTTCCCAGTTGCTCTTATTTTCATCCATTAACTGTACATGAACTTGGGATATGGTTAATATAAGTAGCTCAGTGTTAGATACTCTCAACAAGGCATTCGCAACCTTATTTTCCTTATCTCTTCTATACATCACCATAAAATTAAGAGTCTAGGCAGCCATGTTTAGTGAAAGGTAGTTGAGAATCTTTGCTCAAGTAAATACTTAAGACTATGATAACCTATGCATACTTGAAATCACCTACCATTGAGATAATGATGCCACTTTTGATGGATGATTTTTAAGAACTTGTAAGTAAAGAGCCTAATATGCTTAGGTTTTAATGAGACATACAACATGATGTTAGTCCTGTTAGGGAAATGCCCTAATACTTATACCACACGCATTGACCTTGATAATTAAAGGATAAGAGAAGTTCGACATAACCAAAAATGTATCTATAATGAAAGCTTCCTTTAAATATTTAAAGGCTTATTGATGCGTTTCGTCCTAATTTCTCTCCATTGCTACTTGTTTATTCAATAGTTCAGTAAGTGATTTGGCCAAGCTAGTTTAATTCTTGATAAATCTTATGTAGTAGTCAGTGAGTCTAAGAAATCCTCTCAGATCCTTAAGGGATCTTAGTATTGGCCGCTTCTAAATTGTCTGTATTTTTTATGATCAGTGGTTATTCCTCTCTCACATATTGAATACCCCAAGTACTTGATCTGTCTAGCCCTAAAAACACATTTACTTCCTTTGATAAATAGTTGGTGATCTTAGAGGACCTTCATGGCTTATCTACTATTAATTAAATGTTGATTAAGGGAGATATTATAGGTGACTATATTGTTGAATAAGACTAAGATAAATTTCCTCATATTTGATCTAAATATATAATTTATTAGGCTCTAGAATGTCAAGGGGCATTCGTCAATTTGAAATGCATCACCAATAATTTATAATGGCCTTCACGAGTTTGGAATGATGTCTTTACTTCATCTCTTTCGTACATCCTGATTTGATGATAAATCAAGCTTAAAGTACCAACTTAAACCATATAACTTGTCCAATAATTCCATGATTAAAGGAATGGGAAATTTATCTTTTATATTATGTTTATTGAGCTCTCTATAGTCCATGCACATCCTTTAAGAATCATCTTTCTTCCTTACCAACACCACTGGTAAGACATATGGATTGAGACTGTGTCTTGTATATACTTATTGCATTAGTTTTCTTACTACCTTTTCTATCACATCTTTTTTTCTTTGAAGTACCTATAAGGCCTAATATTAATATAATCTATCCCTCCTTCAATTGGATTCAATAATCTTGAGCTTTCTGAGGCAATAATTGTTGTGGTTCTAAGAATAATACTCCAAATTATACCAAAAGCCCATTTATCTCATCAAATTAACCAATTTGTTCCCCCTAAGTTCATCTATTGTAATTGATTTTCCATAGGGTTTGTTAATTGTATCATATATAGTCCCCTTATTTGAAACCCCTTAAACATATTGTTCAACTGCTTACTGAGAACCATTTTGTCTACTTTGCTTAGATTTCCTAACAAGGCTACCAACCGATCTTCCCATCTGAATTTCATTATTTTTGTTTGAAATTGCATAACATGTTATTCAATATTACTAGTTATTGTATCCCCAACACTTAGTTATAACTTCCTAAGGAAATAACCAAAGAATTGGTTATGAATAGTACTCCTTACATTTTCTATACAAACCCTTTATATTTTTAAAGACATTAGTTTGAGGCCTCCCCCTATAGTGATTTGTGTAGAAGGAATATCCTCCAATTTACCTTGGTTTTTTCAAGCTATTGCATCATCCAGAAAATTGTGAGTGCTTCTGTTGTCTATAAGCACTTGTATTGGTCTCTTTTGATGATAACCTAATACTCACATCTATTTGCATCCCTCCTTTTCTTTGACTCTTATTATAGCTTTAAAATATATATGAGGTGTCTCTGGTTCTATCTCACCTTCCTTAACCCATGTTTATACATTTTCATTTTCCATGTTATTGTACTCCTTCACCATATATAACTGATATTGCTTCTTCTTGCAATTATAGCTTATAGTATAATTTTGTCACATTAGAAACATATCCCCTTTACCCTCTTTTCATCAAACTCCTTACTGCTTATTGATTCTATTAAAGGTTGCTCTAGTCGCCATCCCTTATGGTCTCGACGTAGGTAACATTTCTTTTAACTGCTTGTGGTTAAGGATGTCAATGGGCTAGGCTAGGCCTGAGCCCAGACCTAACTTGAGTTATTATTTTAAAAAATGACAAAATAAAGTTGTTTTGAAAACTAGGTCTAAGGCCCAACAAGAGGCCTAGTACCTATGGTTTCTCCTGTAACATGCCTTAAATCCCCCCTTTTGTTCTAGCATTAATGTTACTTCTTATAATGCAGGTCATTTTATTATTCCCTCTTAAAGGTATTATGGAAATGTGGATTGCCAACACTGCTTATTGCTTCCTTGCTAAGGAATACACTTGTTGGAGACTTCAAAGGTCCACTGGCTTAACCATGAAATCTAATTATGGTTTTAGCACTGCTATAAAAAATTATCAATAGATTTTGTAAGTATTTTTTTTCAATCAAATCAAGTTTATCTTAAGTTACACCAACATTTAGCATCAGAGCCTGTTGTTTTGAAATGTCATCTTGTTCAACCATAACATCTCAACAAAGTCAAGTAGTCCCAGGCCAACAATCGTAATTGTTACTACACAACAAATTCAACAAGTTTAAGTGATAACATTCAAGTTTGATGGAAAAAAATAATTTTGCTATATGGAAGTACTTGATGGAGCTCACATTGTGAATGGACAATATTGGAGATATCTTAACAAAAAATATTTGTGAAGCGGTAGAAAAACTGTCAAAACATGATCTGAATTTAAATGAAAAAGCCCTATTTTTAATTTGTCAATTTATGGAATTTTTAGTTTTGGAGAAAATATTTCATGCCAAAACAGTAAAGGAGGCTTGGAATATTCTTATTACAACTTATGAAGGTGTAGATCCTGTTAAACTAACAAGACTCCAATGATTAAAATGATAGTTTGAGCTTATAGAGCAAGGCAAAGATGAGAATATTCATGATTATTTCTCAGAGATGGAAAAGATCATGGATGAGAAGAAAATTAACAAAACAAGATTACGAAAAGGGAGGTTATCAAGAAAATTTTGCGAACGTTAACAATAAATTTTGGATGAATGAAAGATTTGGTGGTCTGGTTGAACTGTTTGATTGCCATCAAAAGCTTAATCAAAGTTGGAAAATGCAAAGCAAAAAACAATAAAGAGAAGAGTTAGGATTTTAAGTAGAAAGGAGGAAAGAATTTTAGAAGGGCCCAAGGAGCTAAAAAAGGTGACTTACGAAAAGGAAAATATAGTGTTCAATGTTTCAAGTGTAAAAAGTTTGGTCATTATCAGTTTGACTGCAAGTCACATATCCAGTGTCAAAACTATAAAAGGTAGGGCCACTATCGCAAAAAATGTTATGCCAAAGCTTTAAATAAAATACAAAATCATACTAAGTTAATAGGGAAAGAAAATGATGCAGAGACTTTGTTGATGACCAGTCATGCTGCTATAAATGATAAAAAATACTGAGTGATTATTGTATATAGGTTGTAATAATCATCTAAGTGGAAAAAAAGGAATAGTTTTTCAACTTAAATAAGAAGTTTTGAATAGCAATAAAGTTCATAGATAATTTCTTAATTTTAGTATTAGGAAAAAGAAATATTGGTATTTATTTAAAAGATGGATCGTTAAATTATATTTTTGATGTGTTCTATGCTCCATGCATTTTCCATAATCTTCTAAGTGTGAGATAACTAGTAGAGAAAGGTTATGAATTGTAGTTTAACAAGCAATGGTGTATTATAAATAATAACAATAAGGTTTTGATAGAAAAAATGAACATGTCAAGAAATTGATTATTTCCAATCAACATTAATTATGATTTTGGGTTATATTGTAATACAATGATTGTGGATGATAATTGGCTTTGGCATATACGTCTTGGACCCTTCAGTTTTAAAAGCATCAAGTTTCTATCAAATAAAAAGTGGGTGTCAGGCTTGTCAAATGTTAAGGTTCCTCATTATTTGAAGCTTACTTAATTAGAAAGAAATATCAAGATCCATTTCCTAAAGCGTGTTCATAAAAAGCTAAAAAATTATTGGAGATTACGCATTTGGATTTGTGTTATGTGGAAGTTCCTTCTTTGGGAGGTAATAGATACTTTATTATCTTCATTGTTGATTTTAGCAGGGAAACTTGCATTTATTCTTTAAAGTAGACACTTGAAAAATGTGACATAATGAAGAATTTTATATCATATGTTCATAAACAAAGTGACTATATGGTGAAAATTATGAGAAGAACAAATCGTAGGATTGAATATATTACATGTGATGATTTTATAAGAAAGAATGGGAGCAAACATCTACTAACAATAAGATATACTCCTCACTAGAATGGAACTATAGAGAGAAAGAACATATCTATAGTGGATATAATTAGGAGCATGTTGTTTAGCAAGAAATTGCCAAAGAGTTTCTAGGCAGAGGCAATAACTTGTGATGTTCATATCTTGAATTGTTGTCTAGTTAAAAGCATTCGTGATAAAACTCTTAAAGAAGGTTAGAGTGGAGAAAAATATATCTAAGCCACTTGAAGGTATTCAGGTGTATAGTTTATGCTCATGTACCTGATGAGTTAAGAAAGAAATTAGATGGCAAAGTAAAAAAGTGAATCATTATAGGATATAGTCATGTAATAAAAGGTTGCAAGTTATATAATCTAATTACTAAACAATTAATTATTAGCATAGATGTTACATTTCAAGAAGATGGAATATGGGATCAGTCAAAGAAGCAACAAATTTTATGATTAGTGCCTGTGATTTATAGCCAAGATTATAACTATTAACAAATGAAGAACCTGGAGACTCTAATAATTAGATTCCTCCTCCTATAGATTGTACAAATGTACAAAGATATCCACCATGAGACTACAAAATACAAGCTCATTTGAAGGATTATAAAATCGAAAAGAACACAGATCTGGATAATATTGATGAAGAAGAAGTTGCTTATTATGCTTTCTTTGCAAGTGGAGATTCAGTAACATTTCAAGAAGCAACAAAAGATCATAAATGGATTCGAGCTATCGATGAAGAAATTCATGCCAATGGGAAGAGCAAAACCTAGGAGTTAACAAATATTCCAGTAGGAAAGAAGTATTGGAGTCAATTAGGTGTACAAAACAAAATACAACCTAATGGAGATGATGAAAGGTATAAAGCAAGGTTGGTTGCAAAAGGATACAAACAAAAACTTTGAGTTGATTACTTAGAAGTATTTTGTAACATCCCCTCACTTATGGAAAGGGCATTTTGGATCGGGTTAGGATTATTGAAAGCGTTTTTGACATACTCATGCATTCATATATGCACATGAATAATAAATAGTGAATTTTTTGCACATGAAATGCTTGTACA
>JANQBM010000002.1:28630426-28644989 GCA_025594535.1 Erythroxylum domingense
ATTAGGCACTAAATAAATATATATGGATATATTTATTGGGCTAGATTGAATTAAGTTGTCGGGCTTTTATTATATAAGATATAATATAGGCCGAGACTTATTGGGCTTACATAATCCTAATGGGTTTAGGATTATGATATTCTTATTCCTAATAGGAATATGTCTTATTAAAAGAGAGATGAAAACCCTAGCCACCAGCTGTTCGTTTTTTCGAGAGAAAAATTGTGTGGCGTTCAAAAGGTGTTTTGGAATTTGCTAGCACACATTAGCGGCTACCCAGATCGTTCATCCTTGTGTGGATATCGGTAGAGGACGTTCCCGCACTGCAGTGTCTACAAATCTGAAAAACAGATACCAATCTGCATCAAGAGGTATTTTCGTATGTGTTGTAGTTTTCGGTTATACTTTTGTTATGTTGTATGGTCCATTCCGCAGCGTATTGTGAATACTCGGACCATAGGCGATCCAACAATGTCTAATTTAGAAACTATTGAACAATATTTTTCTCGTGTTATTGATTTTGATAACAAGATGAGGCTGTATGAAGAGGATATCTTATATAGTAAGGTGGTGGAAAAGATTCTATGCACTATGCCTATTAATTTGACCATGTTATGACTACAATACTAGAGTCACATGATACAGAGACTATGATTGTAGCAGAGTTGCAGGGAAGCATTGAAAGTCATGTTAGCAAAATATTAGAGAAAACAAAAAAGACAACAAAAGAAGCCTTAAAAGGCCAGGTGAATTTCAATAATGTTGTATAATCTAATCAAAATGCAAATGGTAGAGGTCATGGTTTTAATTATGGAGGAAGAAGAGATTTCAAAGGCAAAGGTAGAGGAAAAGGTCATGACAATAATTTTAACCAGGGGAGAGAAAACAATTTCAGGACATTCACTTAATGAAGAGAAGGAAATAATTTTGGGCCTATCAGTCGAGAAAGAGGCCGAGGTAATCAATATAAAGAGAGATGTAATTTTAATGGCTTTAATTGTGGAATGCATAGACACAAAGTTGTTAATTGTAGATCAAGATTTCAGAAAAACTATTAGGCTAATGTTGTCGAAAATCAGTGCCAACATTTTGGTGAGAATTCTAATAATGTAGAAAGTTTATTTATAGTAATCAACTCTTTTGTGGAAGATGAAAATATCTGGTATTTAGATTTTAGTTATAGTAATCATATGTATGGGAATAAGAAGTTATTTTCTTCTTTAAATGAAAATGTTCAGTCAACAGTTAAATTTGGAAATAATTCAAATATTCCTATTTTGGGAAAAGGTCTAGTATCCATTAGGCTGAATGATGGTTCTAAAAGTTTTATCTCTAATGTTTTCTATATTCCTGGTCTTCGTCATAATTTACTGAGCATGGGTCAATTATCGGAGAAAGGTTATAAAATGCAAATTCATAATGATTTATGTACCTTGATAGACAGGAGTGGAAGATTTATTGCAAAGGTAAAGATGTCTTCTAACCATCTATTCCCACCAAAAATTTATCATGAAAAGTTTGCTTGCTTGAATTCTATGATACCTTATGCAAATTGGCTGTGGCACATGCGTTTTGGAAATTTTCATTTTTCTTGATTAAATTATCTATCAAGAAAAGAGCTTGTGCCTGACTTACATGTTGTGAATATTCCTAACCATGTATGTGAGACGTGTGAGATGGGAAAAAAGCATAGGGATGTATTTCCAGTTAGAAAGTCCTATAGAGCAAAGAAGCTACTTGAAATTATTCATTAAGGGTACTATTGAAGTTCCATCCAATAGAGGTAACAAGTATTTTATTACTTTTATTGATGATTTTAGTAGAAAGGCTTGGGTGTATTTTCTAAAACAAAAATCAGAAGCTTATGATGCATTTAAATCATTTAAAGCTTTTGTGGGAAAAGCAAAGTGGTTGCAGAATTAAAGTACTAAAAACAGATAGAGGTCAAGAGTATCTTGCATGTACAAAAGTCTTTGAGCAATATGGAATTCAACATCAGTTGACCACTAGATACATGCCTCAACAAAATGGAGTAGCAAAAAAGAAAAACAAAACTATTATAGACATGGTAAGATGTATGTTAAGATTTAAACAATTGCCTAAAGAATTTTGGATAGAAGCTGTTACTTGTGTAGTTTATATTTTAAACAGGTGTCTAACAAAAAACTTTAATGACAAAACACCTGAAGAAGCTTGGAGCGAAAGGAAACCTTCCATTCGACATCTCAAAGTTTTTGAGTGTATTACTTATGTCCATATATCAGATCAGTTGAGGAAGAAGTTGGACGACAAAGGTGAGAAATGTATTTTTATAGGCCATAATGCAAATTCAAAGGTCTGTAAATTATACAATCCAAATACAAAAAAGACAATTATTAACCCTGATGTAATTTTTAATGAGGATGTAATATGAGATTGGTTTTCAACTTCCCCCAAAAGGCCAATGGTAATTTTAGAAAGTTATGAATAAGAAATACTCAGGCAGATTCAGTATCTCAACTAGAGACATCTAGTAGACCCCAAAGATGTAGTTAGTTACTAGCTAGATTGGAAGACTATCATCTAGTAGATCCCAAAGATGTAGTCAGTTACTAGCTAGATTAGAAGACTATGTGATAGGTACTGATAATGATCTATCTAATGAAGAGATTATCAATTTTGCTTTATTTGCAGATTGTGAACTAGTTAATTATGAGGAGGCATCAAATGACTTGAATTGGAGTAAAGCCATGGATAAAGAAATATATGCAATTGAAAGGAATAACACATGGGAATTAACATATTTACTCACTAATAAAGAGGTTATAGGAGTAAAGTGGGTCTACAAGACAAAGTATAAGCCTAATGGTGAGATTGACTGGTTTAAAGTTAGATTGGTTACAAAAGGATATAAGCAAAAACTAGGTATTGATTACTTTGAAGCATTTGCTCCTGTTGCGAGATTTGATACTATTTACATTGTTATCTCTCTCTCAACTCAAAATAACTAGAAAATTTATCAAATAGATGTAAAATATGACTTTTTAAATGGAATTTTGGAAGAGAAAGTATATGTGGAGCAACCTGTAGGGTATGAAATTAGAGAAAAAGAAGATAAAGTTTACAGGCTGAAGAAAGAACTGTATGGATTGAAGCAGGCACCAAGAGCATGGTACAAAATAATTGATTCATACTTTATGAAGTATGATTTTGAAAGATGTCCTTTTGAGCATACTTTATATGTTAAATTTGCTGAGCTTGGTGATATTTTAATTGTGTGT
Organism: Erythroxylum domingense; assembly: GCA_025594535.1. Taxonomy (NCBI): domain Eukaryota; kingdom Viridiplantae; phylum Streptophyta; class Magnoliopsida; order Malpighiales; family Erythroxylaceae; genus Erythroxylum; species Erythroxylum domingense. The sequence continues at coordinate 28,633,687 of JANQBM010000002.1, forward strand.
CTTATGTTGATGATCTAATTTTTACTGGAAACAACTCAAAGATGATTGACAAATTTAGAGAGTCTATGGTAAAATCATTTGACATGACAAACTTAGGTTTAATGTCTTATTTTCTTGGAATAGAGGTAATTCAACAGGATGATGGAAATTTTATTCCCCAAAGGAACTATACAAATGATATTTTGAAGAAATTTAAGATGGAGAATTCAAAACTAGCTCCCACCCTAGTTAAAGAGAAATTGAAACAACTAAAAGAAGATAAAGGGAGACCTATAAATTCAACTTATTACAAGAGTTTAATTAGAAGTATAAGGTATTTAACTGCAACCAGACCAGATGTAGTTTTTGGAGTTAAATTACTTAGCAGATTCATGGAGGAGCCTCGTACTTGTCATTTACAAGGAGCAAAGAGGATTTTTTGGTATATCAAAGGTACATTAAATGAAGAAATTTTTTATGCAAATGTCAATTATGTGAATCTTGTAGGTTACATAGATAGTGATTGGGGTGGGGATATATAAACAAGAAAAAGCACATCAGGGTATGTTTTTCATCTTGGCACTAGCGCAATATCATGATCTTCAAAGAAATAACCCGCTGTTGCATTATCTAAAACTAAAGTAAAATACATTGCAGCAACTAGTTGTGTTACATAGGCAATATGGTTAAGAAGAATGCTTGAAATACTACATTAAAAACAAGATACTCGAACAAAATTATTATGTGATAATAAGTCCACAATAGCACTGTGAAAAAATCTAGTTTTTCATTGGCGATTCAAGCATATAAACATTCGGTTCACAAAAATGTAACCGAGAAAAAAGTAGTGATTAATTATTTTCAAACTGGAGAACAAGTTGTTGATATTTTTACCAAACCACTAAAGTTTGAGTTGTTTCACAAACTGAAAAAAATGTTGGGAATGCTAAATTTCTACTAGCTTGATTCAAGGGAGGCAATGCCAATAAATAAATCACGATAGCCTTACATAGAAGAAGATAGATACATACACTTCATTAAATGATAACCAAAAGCAAGTGGAAGAGACATTAATCATCTTCATTTAATGAAGTCGAAATCATCATAATTTGAAACAAATTGTAGCCAAAAGTGTTGAACCAAGTTGAAAGGAGATTATTTCTTCCTTAAGCTATGGTCCAATCGAATAGTCACTTTTATAAGTAAAACTCTAGATATTTATTGTTTTTGTTGCCTATAAAAGAGCGTAATTGATGGAGTTGTATTGTGTATTGGGATTCAATTAAAAATTCTCCTCCTCTTCTCTCCCTCTCCCTCGTGGTGTGTCTGTGACTGTTGTGTCATTTTGATATCAGGATGGAAGAAAAGAGAGTACGAAATTATTATTATGGAGGCAATTAATGACAACATAAACAAAGACAACCATAGACATCTCTTTAGGCAATGTTAAGGATACTTTTAGGTGATTATAAGCAAAGGGAGACCTATTAACATCCTTATTGACAATGGTAGTTTAGATGCTAACTTGGTTTGAAAGAGATCTTATAATTGTTATAAAGACAGGGTTGTGAAAATAACAGTAGGTTGGGGATTAAGATTGCTTGAATTCAAATGTGTAGAAGCTTTATATGAATTCTACAAAGAATCTAATTAAGTACATATCCTTTAATATTACCCCTAATGAGTGTGGCATGGTGATGGGAGTTTAATGGTTGTCAATTTTGGAAGATGTACAATGTAGCTTTGGAAAGCAAAACATGCTTTTTAATTGGAAGGGATAACAAATGTTATTGAATGGTCCTCCAAATCGGTCCAAAGTCGTGAATGCCAAGAACTTTAAGAAGCTTTTAGTTAAATCCCAAGCCACTAGTCAATTGTGTATACTTCATCTACAATATTCCCTCGACCAATAATTATAAGAGGAGGTTTTATAAGAGACTTGTTAGGTTTGACAAGATATCATCAAAGATTTACAAGTTTATTTGGTAGCAGAGGTAAATCACTCACTAGGCTATTGAGAAAGGGGCATTTGAGTGGAATGAAGAGGCATAAACATTTTTTTAAGGACTTTAAAAATCAACTCTTGAAACTCCATTATTACATTGCCTCTCAGGCCGAGATTAGGTTTAACCCAAAATTTTATGCTCAAATTAGGGTTTGACTTAAAGTTCAAGCCTGATTGGGTTAAGATCAAGTTTGATTAAATGTATTTTTTAATTTTACAGAATAAAAACAATGTCTTTTTTTTTTGAATTCAAACTTAGTATAAATTCAAAATTTTAATAGAAAAATTGGAGCTTCAATAACTCAGACTAATTCGTTGACTTTAGGCTAACTCTGTCGACCTTGCTTGTCGAGTGAAATTAAGCGGTATTGACGCAGAAGAGCCATCCACTAGCATTTATAAGTTAATTCCTAACTCGAGATGAAGCGTGTTTTAAACAATCAGTGAACACCAAGTGGATGGCTAGCTTAGTCTTTGATATTTGAATTGTCACCGGGAGACAAGTCACCTTCAGTTTCCGCCAATTTCATTTTCACAGATGTTTTGTCAAATCTCGAAATCAAAACATAAGACACGAACAGAAGTATCTTTCTTATCTACAATAACGTATACTTTTTTTTTATTTATAACTTATACTTCCTAGTTCAGCGCTCTCTCTCTCACTTTATTGTTTTCTTGCTTTAGAAAAAGTGTATAATGTGCTTGCTTTTTGGGTGTTTGTAATAAAAATAAAACCCTATAGAGAAAGCTTCAAGTCCAAGTACTGTCCAGACCCCAGAGGCCTCACTTTCAGTTCCTCTTTCACTTCTTTGCTTTGCCAGATCTCCTCCTTTATTTGTCTAACCAGTTTTACCTGCGCGTTTACACTCATACACTTACCTATTTTCCCTTGGTTCTTCTTTTTCACTGAAATTTGGTTAGACTGCCGGAAAAAGAGTTTGGATTTTTCTGCATTTTGAGATAGTTCCAAGTAACCGTTCATTGTTTTCAAAGCACATGTCGGTGTAGCAAGAGATTCTTGAACTGGGTTTTCTGAGTTTGTAAGTAATGTTTTTTTTTTACCCCTAGCTTCCTTCCCTCTTTTTCTTCCGGAATTATGAATCTTTTGACCTTTCTTGTGAAGTGCTGTTGCTACATTCTTTATTTGTTTAGTGGGTACAATGATAGTGATTATTTTATTGTGAGAATTTAATTGTGTTCTGATTGAAAAGTGACTCCATAACTGAAGCAAATTATTGAGTTGTTAGATGCATTGCTCGATAATTTGTGTAAGTTAATAATTTTAATGCTGAATGATCATGTTTTCTTTTTCTTGTTCTTGGCATTTTTCTCAACAACCTTCATGATAGTTTTCTTTCTTCATTGCTAGCGCAAAAGAAAGGAAAAGGAATCTTTTGTTTTTCTACACCTAGACAGGAAGATATTATATTTTTGGGGGTTTATCATATCAATTTATGATACATGAAGGTGCTGTAAATTGGTTTTTGCATGACCCAACTGTTTTCTTTAGAGTTCTTTCCTTCTTTATTTTCTTTCAATTTTCTACTTTTCTCAGGAACAAAAGGGTGCATTGGCGAAAGCATATTTCTAATTGTTAATTATGATGTTACGCTGGTGGTTGCATCAGGCTACTTGTGCTAGTAGTTGTGCTTGATTTACCAGAACAAGTGGTTAAATTAAAATGGAGGACTCGGCATCTTCCCGTTGTGAGCACTTAAAGCAGATGTCCCAAACTTCAGATCAACAGTCCTCTGTCACTTCTAAGGAACACACGAAAAGGGTTTCTAAAACCATAAAACCTACTATTTTAGCAACATCAAATCTTTTAGCACCAACTGGTTCTATCAAAAAGAGAACCGAAACCAAAAGCAGTCCAGATTCTGGTTCAAAAATGACAAAACCATCTCTGGCTGTTTCATCCCAGAATACTAGTTCAGTTCTAGTCACTAGAAGGAACAGCACTGGAGGATTGCCAGAGAAGTCAATTTCTGCAACTAAACAACAAAACGATTTGGCTAATGTTACACGGAAAGTGACTACAGCTGTTTCTCATCCAGTGAGGAAGTCCTTTCCAGAGCTTAGGAGGAGTTCCTTGCCTTCTGTTGCTACAAATTCCAGAACCCGAACAAGTAGTTCTGAGACTCGAAAGTCAGTTCCTAAGTCACCCTCAGATAAGAGCTTGAGGACATCAACTTTGCCTGACGCAAGTAAATCAGATACTGTCAGGAAACCTTTGGTTAAGCCATCATTGTCTATCTCTTCTTCAAAGAAGACCACTTCTACTTCGTTGGAGAGTACTGGGAGTAGAATGGGCAAAAAGACAGTTTCAAAAATATCTTCGCCATCAGTTAGATCACCCTCAATTTCTAGTGGATCAAGAACCGGGTCTTTGTCAACATCTCTGAATAGAAACTCTAGCTTCTTTGGACAGAAGAAAGCGGGCACTCCTGAAAGTCGGGATTCTCGATTCATTGTCCTCCCACAAGTGGATATCAAAGCTAGCGATGATGTGGTAAGCACAACTTTGCTGTTGCACATGGATTGTACTAGTTGCATCATCAGTGCCCCTTAAATTTGGATATCATTCATGCCTGAGAACACACTGTTTTGCCATAAAGGATTCCAAGGCTGATTTGTAAAGCAGCTTACTGATTTGAATTCATGCAACAATTTGGTTTTATAAATATATTCGTATAATGTAAGCATAATTATGATTTGATTGGAAAATCATCTTAAATAAATTGAAAGCATTATGGATACAAGGATTGGCAAATAAAATTCAGTTGGACAGATTTTTGTAGTCTGAGATTATGCAAGCATAATTTTGATTTTTGTTGGCAAATAATATTAAATAAGTGAAAGCACTATGGATGCAAGGATAAAGCCAATATTTGGAACTTCACTTGGACAGATTTTTGGAGTTCAATATTCGAAAACTTTTGTAGGTATAAAAATTCTATCACGAAAATTGGTGTTTCATGTGGCATGTGTCAGTGATGTAGTTGGTAATTTTTTTTTATTAATGGTAGAATATTTTGGAATTAAATTCCTCTTTGCATGGCATGGATGGGTGGGACTAAAGAGAAGTTACTATTCCTTGTTGGCTAGCGTAAATTTTGGGCCAAAAAAAAGGTGACGTGTTGTGGCAGATGATACTTAGATGTGCTGTGGAGATATTGATCTGTGCTTGGGAGCATATTCGACATTACTTATGCTCTATATGTTTTACCATTTCTTTCCTTAATCCAATTGGTTGTTCTCTTGCTGTACCAGAGATTGGATCTTAGGGGCCATAGGGTGCGTAGTCTGAATGGTAGTGGGTTGAAATTGTCATCAAGTTTAGAGGTAAAATCCCAGTATATTATGTGTAAGTGTTGTGCTAACAATATAATGATATTTTTGGCTGTAGTTGTTTCACTGACAAACCTATATGACAGTTTGTTTATCTCAGAGATAATCTCTTATCTACACTGGAAGGAATTGAGATACTAGCACGAGTGAAGGTTTGCTATTTGATGATTCAATTGTTTTCTTTATAACTGTGGATTTGTGTGATCTTCAGAACCTAAACACCCTAAGAATGAAATTGTTTCTTCTTTTATGCTTCTAAAAGTATTTATTGGACACTTGAGCTTTGTTTATATTGTTGCAGATTAAACTTAAGGATTTATGAGCTCCTGCACATGCTTATTGAGCATGTCTACTCTGTTAAAGAATAAATGTTTTTGCTTATTGGAGCTGTAATATTGATTGGTATAACTGTTCTGTGGCAGGTCCTTGACTTGAGCTTCAATGAGTTTAAAGGGCCTGGGTTTGAACCTCTTCAGAATTGCAAGGCCCTGCAGGTTCTCTTTTATTCTTTCTTCTTCTCTCTGATTTCATTACAAGGTGTAGACTGTCCCTTGCAGGCATCCTTAGATGAAATTTATGTGTATATCACTTGTAGCAATTATATCTGGCTGGAAACCAAATAACATCACTCGCAAGTCTTCCTCAGCTTCCCAACCTGGAGGTTAGTGCTCATTTGGATTATTTTGCTAATCAGCTCTATTGTTTTGTGATTCAACATGGAATAGTAAGCATCTGATGAATGCAATAATTTCTATTCTCTGCTTTCTTGTGTAGTTTCTTTCTGTTGCTCAAAATAAGTTGAAGTCTCTTGCAATGGCAAGCCAACCTCGTCTTCAGGTTTGTTTGCTGTTCAGTAGCAAGCTACTTGATATTGGTTTATCAGGTCAAAGTTAAGTCAATATCTTTTTGTTTCCATACAGGTATTGGCTGCAAGCAAAAACAAGATAACGACTCTAAAAGGCTTCCCATATCTACCAGTCCTTGAGGTTAGCTTTATGTTATTTATTTTTTGACAAAAAACTCTGAAGGCATATTTATTGAAGATGTTAATAGTGGTCCATTTTTCTGCTAATCTAGTGAGGTTCACTTTCTATGCTACTATTTATGCATTAGATTGATATTGTTCAAGTTAACTTGGTACTACTGTGAGATACATAAAATTGTTATGACTTTCTTAGTTTGGCTATATGAATAGAATGGATGCTGCATAATGCTGTGATATAAACTATAACTGGATCATTTGAATGGTCTTGATCCAGGCTTGACCACTAATAATCCTGTCACCTCGAATTGGTCTATATCTTGCTTGATAAAAATGGAGTTTTAGGTTTATTCATAAGATGATGGTGTATAGGATAGAGAATTCGACGATCTACTATAGCCTTGAAAAGCTTGGAAAGGGAAAGATGTTGTTTACTAATCATTCAACCAAAAGTGTTGATCTCAAAGTCTAAATACTATAGGTTTGACATGCAATTGATTTGCCTTCTGGTGCCATTGTAGTTGGAGGAAAATATGTAATGGGTCTATTACGTAGTAAAGCAGTAGTAAAAGCACATCATTCTCTTTCTTATATTAGGTAGGTACAAATGTATATTTGAAACTATTCTTCTTTGCTGCAGCATTTGCGTGTTGAGGAGAATCCAATTTTGAAGATGCCCCATTTAGAAGCAGCTTCCATTTTGCTTGTTGGTCCTACATTGAAAAAGTTCAACGATCGAGGTTGTATTCAAGTTTTTCTCTTATTTTCTTTTAATGCCTTTTGGAATATTTTCATGGTACAGTTTGCTTCTTTTGTCTGAGTTTTTCTGTTATTTGTTTTGTATTTTTTCTTTTCCTTGCCTCCTTGGTTAACATTTGGTGCCCACTTAAGTGGGTTTTTTGTATCCTTGAGGGTGGCTTTTGTTTTCCATTTTCTTCCTCTCTAATATGGTTAATCTCAATAGATCTTTCAAGGGAGGAGCTTGCAATTGCCGAACACTATCCAGCTCACACAGCGTTGTGTCTTAGAGACGGTTGGGACTTTTGTCATCCCGATGAAGCAGCAGGTTCTGTTTTGCAAATTTTTTTTCTTCTATTTACTTCTGACCATAAAACTGAAACTACACAGCTTTTTGACCAAGTTTGTGGGTGGGATGACTAAACATAGTCTATAAGAGCTTTTCTTGAGTAAATTGCTTGATCTTGTCATATGCAATTGTTATTTCAATCTATATTCAGGAGATACTAGTTCTGATGTATGCTGTAGCTATGACATTTCTCAATTCATTAGAGGATAAAAATGGAGGTGGGCTAGATTTACTTGATGCATTGTAATGAGCAATAATAATAAAATAGCGAGTATAAATGATCTTACAGCTAAAATTCCACCAAAAAACGAAATAATATCACTTTTGACCACAATGTGAGATTTGGTATGAGATAAATTTCTTAGGCAAATGTAGAAAATTGCAAAATGTCATTCTTTGCTTAGTCTCTAAGAGGGTTTTGATGGTTATTGTCAAATTATGACATTTTCTACAATTGAATTGAATGTTTCTTTATGATGTAACATAAAAAGACAGAAATCTATTACAAAAATTTATTGCATGTTTTTTGATAAATAAAAATTTCCCTTTCTTGAAATAAACTTACTATTCTCAATCCTTCTACAGTTCAACAAAATAATGATGCTAATGAAACAATATGGAACATTATGTATAGGATTCAAGTCCTAGGAATATGAAAATTTATGACATTAAGATTCTTATGATTTTAAACTAGACACCATTATGTTCAAATGAGTGTAGTGCATCAGTACTTCATAATGGATAGTTTTTGTTTTGCTTCAGTTTGGGTTGAATGGTTTCATGACAATATATGAAGATTCTTGTATGATTAAGGATAAGTTCAAGTCATGTTGCTCTCAGTTGTTGTAGATTTGTGGCGCATTATGTTTATCTACATTTTATATGAGGGGGTGTGTTATGATAGCATAAAATCCATTCTTGGGCCTTGCCCATCACTTAAGCTTTTGGGTTGCATGGTTCCTTGACAACTTGCATTGCTAACAATTTTCCTTGGCTAACTCCGAATGTGACTTATTGAACAGAGTCCACCATTCTTTTTCTTTTTGATCAATGGAAAGAACATTACCCACCGGGCTATGTGCTAAAGGATGCAGCTGTTGATCAACCTTTCGAAGAAGACGCTTGTCATTGCCACTTTAGCTTTGATCAAGATTGTGGTTTCAGTGCCGATCCACCTTTAGTCTTACGGTATCAATGGTTTATAGGGGAAAGGACACTGTCAGATTTTGTTAAAATTCCCAATGCAATAGCCGAGGTAATTAGTTCATGCTCAGATATCTATGTTGGTTGACATTTTGAATAGAAGCTTAATACTGTTTTCCTTGGGCTAATACCATCATGTATGATTAGGTCTACTGGCCAAAGCATGAAGACATTGGTAAAATTTTAAAAGTGGTTTGTACTCCTACTCTAGGAGAAACAGAATATCCCGCAGTTTTTGCGATAACTTCACCAGTTCAGCGAGGTAAGCTTATTATTATATTTGAAGTTCATGAATTGCGGAGGTGAATGTTTTCATATAGAGATGGTTGTATTAATAATCCACATTCAAATGGCATGGTAAATTCTGCCAAACGGCAAACTCTTAAAATGTGAACAAATTGGTACATGCATACAACATATTCTCATAATATGGCCTCCTTCATGAATGTGGCTTAAGCTAATAAGTTGATTTCATTTTTGTTTCGCATATTGTGTCTTTATATCTCATTGTCCACATTGCAAAGGAAGTGGAATTCCAAAGGTCTTGAATCTGGAAGTGAGCGGGGAATTGGTGGAAGGAAGTAATATTAGGGGTTGTGCTGAGGTAGCATGGTGTGGTGGAACTCCAGGGAAAGGTGTTTCCAGGTGAGAATGTTGTCTAACACTGCAGGATATGCCTACATTGATGCAAGGACATGCATGCACATGAGTGTCTTTTCCTTTATTTAAAGTGTACAAAAACTTTGTTACTTTTTATCTCCAGTTGGCTGAGGAGAAGATGGAATAGCAGTCCAATGGCTATTGCTGGTGCAGAAGATGAGGAGTATAGGCTGACTATACATGATATTGGTTCTAGTTTGGTCTTTATGTATACACCAGTTACAGAAGATGGTCGCAAAGGGGAACCTCAATATAAGTACACTGATTTTGTTAAAGCAGGTATAGAATCAATTGATTTCTGCAATATTTTCTTGTTTAATTTTGTACTTTGATTTTTTTCCCAATTTCTTCTGAAAGTTAGCTTGGTTTCCTTTATATCCTTAATAAGGAAAAGACCATTCTAACAAGATCCCCTAAAGGTGTGGAAGAACCTAAAAGCAATTATTTACCCTAATGGCTTAATGTATTACCTGTTGTTTATGTTTATATTTTATTGAGAGGGCTTTTATATTTATAAGCTTGGTAAAAGCTTTTCATAGTGGAAATTTCTAGTTTTTAACATTACTATTGAGTTGTATATAGCTGTATAGTGATAAAATAGGAAGGAGTTTACTACTATTGATTGTATTTCCTTTTCTAGGGTTAGACATCAATTATATATACATGTATTTTTTTAACTTATAGTAAATACAAATAACAAATTCCTCTGAGTTTCACATGGTATCAGAGCCAGGGTTTTAGATTTTCCCATTGCTTTCTGATCAATCTCCAACGAGATTTAGACTTCGTTAATCTGGTGTTAGATCAAAGATCTAACATCACTAGTTTGTTCCTCTCTCACTCACTGGCAGAATCCTAGAATCACGTTGTCGGTAGCTGCTCTATGTGCCGTCATGTGCCGTCATGCGCCGCTCGTCTCCTCTGTGAATGTTTTCCCATCTCCCTCTCCGACGCGCGTCCCATCTCACTGTAACCACTCACCTATTCAGACGGCACTGACTAGTCGTTTCTCACGACCCACGACTGATTTCGCCGTCAGAAAATGTCATCGGAAGTTGACAGGAAGCCGCCCTCTTACCGATCTCTCTCTTCGGTGAGCGTGAATTGTCACCGCCGGTGCCAACTACCTTAGCAGTCACCAGTGAGTTGATTTCCTTGATTTTTCCCTCTGTTCATCATCAGATCATTGGAAAATTAGCCGGACAATCGCCGAAAATTTTTTTTCAGAGGTTTTTCCATTCATGGCTCCTATAGATTTTAGGTCTCAATGAGGTGCTTTTCTCTTTATTTCTCTTCCCTCAATTACGATAGAGAAACTAGTAAGTAGTTCTAATTATACCTCACGGGTTGCCTCTGTTGAATTGTGGTGTATGGGTCAAGACTTAGCCGATCACTTAACTACTAGGGTTGAGGATATTGAAACAAATAAATCTGCTTAGGCTCAAATTGATGCATTATTATGTAGTATGTTATGGCAAACAATTGATCCTCAACTCCACCCTATTTATAAGGCATACAATACTTGAGATATGGAGTAAGGCGAAATTACTTTATACTAACGATATTTAGAGATTGTATTCTGTAGTCTCAAATTTGGTTAATCTCAAACAACAAGACATTAACATGTCTGAATTTTTTGGTAGAATGGCCTCCCTAAAAACAGAATTCAACCTATTACTACCTACTGGTAAGTCTGCAGCAGAAGATTTTGCATAGAGATAAATTTTTTATGGTTCTGATGCTGTGTTTGGTTGCTGTCTCCCATATGCGGAGACGGAACGAAACAAAAATTTGGAGACAGAACAGAATAAAAATTTGAAACAGTGAGGTGTTTGGTTGTGATGGACAAAACAGAGAAAACTGTATTCGTCTCGAGGACAGTAATGTGTTTGGTTGCAGTTGACAAATCATAAAAAACAGTGTCAATGACTAAAGTATCCCTGCAGTATAATATGATTGGAAATATATAATTCATTGGTTATTTTAAATATCAATATCATTGTTCTTTAAATGTTTGTGATAATTAATTAAAATAT
>JANQBM010000002.1:28645089-28656235 GCA_025594535.1 Erythroxylum domingense
ATGGGTATCAATATCATTGTTCTTTAAATGTTTGTGATAATTAATTAAAATATAATTCATTCATTAATTAAAATATTACAATTAAGTAATAAATTATATTATAATTAATTACAATATAATTAATTAAAATATAACTAACTAATATAATTATGCATTAATTAAAATAATGTAATTAATTAATTAATATTCTAATTAAAAATAATTAATTACAATATAATTAAGTAAAATATTATTATTAATTAATTATATTATATTATAATTAATTAAAATATAATTATTCATTAATGAAAATATTGTAATTAATTAATTAATTAATTAAAATATAATTAATTACAATATAATTAATTAAAACATAACTAACTAATATAATTATGCATTAATTAAAATAATTCAATTAATTAATTAATATTATAATTACAATATAATTAAGTAAAATATTATTTTTAATTAATTACATTATAATTAATTAAAATATAATCAATTAAAAAATAATTATTCATTAATTAAAATATTGTAATTAATTAATTACAATATAATTAATTAAAATATTATTATTAATTAATTAAATATAATTATTCATTAATTAAAATATTGTAATTAATTAATTAATTACAATATAATTAATTACGATATAACTAATTAAAATATTATTATTAATTATTTAATTACATTATAATTAATTAAAATATAACTAATTAAAATATAATTATTCATTAATTAAAATATTGTAATTAATTAATTATAATTAATTAAAATATTATTAATAATTAATTAACCACAATATAATTAATTAAAACATAATTCATTCATTAATTAAAATTTTGTAATTAATTAAATAAATAAATAAAATTATAATTAATTAATTTATAATTAATTATAATTAAATTAATTATATTTTAATTGATTATATTATTGGAGGGAGAGGGGTATTTTTGGAAGTTGGTATTCTGTTTTGTTTCTGTCACGGGGATAAGATTTTTTGTCCTTCGATTTTGTAAGGAACAAAAAATTTATGTTTTTGTCATCTGAAAACGGAGCAAAAATAAGTAGAGATAGTAAGCAAACACTAAGAGATATAGGATTTTTTTGTTTTGTCATCCGTCTCCACTGACGGAGACACTAACCAAACGTAGTGTTACTCTTACTACTATCAGTCATGAACTTACTTCAGTACGAGATCAGATTTCGGCGAGTCCTACAGTACTTTCTCTGGATGAAGTATTTGCTTGCTTATTGCGTGTTTTGTCACCTAGCATCATGGTAGGATCTCCCTCAGTTAATTCTTCCACTTTGGCCTCTTAGTCTCAGAGTACCAATAGAGCAAAGCAGGGGGATCGTGTTGGTCTTCCCAAACGTTATTATTGTCGTCAATGGGGACATACTGAGGATAAATGTTATAAATTGCATGGTCAACCTTGAGCTGCTAATGTTGTTCATATTGATCAGTCTGAGTCCTCTACTCAGCCATTGGTGACTCTGACTGGTACTGATTATGAAGAGTATCTTAAGTATTAGGCAGCTAAGCAGTCTTCCTCCTCCGTTGCTTCGATAGCTTATTCAGGTAATTCTGTAGCTTGCCTCACTAAGTCTTTCCCTTGGATAATTGATTCTGGTGCTTCTGATCATATCTTTGGTAACCCACATTTGCTCTCACACTTTCCTAACACTACATATTTTCCTCTTGTTACTTTAGCTAATGGGACTCAAACAGTTGTTAAAGCTGTAGGTTCTGCTCAAACACCTTCCTATTTTATCACTATATAGCTATATACAACTCAATCGTTGTTGGAGGGAATCTTTTATCTTGGAAAAGTAAGAAGCAAGATGTTGTTGCCAGGTCGAGTGTAGGAGCAGAATATCGTGCAATGGCACTAGCAACTTGTGAGCTTATTTGGTTGAAGCAATTAATTCAAGAGTTAAAATTTGTAGAAGTATCACAAATGAAGTTACTGTGTGATAATCAAGCTGCTCTCCATATTGCTTCTAACCCAGTATTTCATGAAAGGACCAAACACATAGAAGTTGATTATCACTTTATCCGAGAGAAAGTTCTGTTTGGTTGTATCACTACTAGTCATGTTGGTTCAACCAATCAACTAGTAGATATCTTGACCAAATCTCTCAGAGGTTTTTGTATTGAATTTATATGTAACAAGCTTGGTGCGTATGATTTATATGCTCTAGCTTGAGGGGGAGTGTTGAGTTGTATATAGCTGTATAGTGATAAAATAGGAAGGTGTTTACTACTATTGATTGTATTTCCTTTTCTAGGGTTAGACATCAATTATGTATACATGTATTTTTCAACGTATAGTAAATACGAATAGCAAATTCCTCCGAGTTTCACAATTACAATTGCAATATGTAAAATAAATTTTGATTATATTGTTTTCTTTGCAATGCTTGAGCAATTTATGTTAAATTAAAGGTAGTGCAAAACCTTGAATTTAGTTAGCTTGTTTGAATTTGGTAAAGGATACAACAGCTATGATTCATAGGTATCAATTATCATTTTTTCTTATGATTTATTGAGTATTAAAAATTTTATGTTTAATGTTGCAGCTCCTCCATCAGTCAATAATGTCCGGATCATTGGCAATGTTGTTGAAGGCTGTAGCATAAAAGGAGTTGGAGATTATTTTGGCGGAAGAGAAGGTCCCAGTAAGTTTGAATGGTTGCGGGAGAATAAGGATACAGGGTCAGTGTTCTAATTTATGTTCTCATATAAAAAATGCAAGTGGAAGAATGGATAAACAACTTACTCTAGGGACATGAGTTCCTGCTCATGTTCTTGAAGAAGCTAACTTTTCACTTGACTTTGTTTCCAATCTCGTCTACAATTTGAGGTCTCTCCTTGTGATTTGAATTAGAAGCTGGTTTTGTTCTTCTTTTTACTTGAACAATTTTATGGTTGTGCTAAATTTCATGGTCTCCTTTCTGTCAATTGTGATCCCACTCACCATGAATTGCTTTGTCAAATGTTTTCATTTTTATACCCATGATTCTTTTGTGATGTTATCATGTTTTCTTGGCAGAGAGTTTCTACTAATATTAACTGGCGCTTCTGAGTATACTTTAACTAAGGAAGATGTTGGGCAACGAATAGCATTTGTCTACATACCAATTAATTTTGAAGGTTTTAGCCATTAAATTCTTTTTTTTTGTTTGTGAAAGGGTATCATGTTGGCAGATCATTTACTCTTGCAAACTGTCTCATGAATTATAACAAAAGATGGCATGCTTTGCAGGTCAAGAGGGACAACCAGCGTCAATAATTTCCCATGCAGTGAAGCAAGGTAGACTACGTTGTGAACTTGTCTTGATTTGGTAGTAGCGGCATGCTATATGAATAACCCTTTTAACCTAAATAACCGGAATCCCTTTAATGCACAATGGCTTTGTGATCTAGTTGATGTGTTGTGATTGCCAGCTACTGAAAATGTTGACTTTGTGACAATTTCCTCCCTTGTTTATTGGGTTTTCTGGACAAACTTGTTCAGAATTTATTCTGTCTTTGCAATAGGATAATTTGCTATATTCTACAAGTGTCTAGTAATGTGCAACTTGTTCCATCTCTATTCTTCATTAATTTATTTACAGCCACTTTCATCCTGGAAAACCATAACTTTCAGTTCTTTTTCTCATCCTTGACCTTGCTTTTTGTTTGAGATAAATTTCTCTTCTAGTTTTAGACAGTATTCATTTGTAGCTTTTATTGATTTCTTGATTAGACCATCTAGTGAATACCATCAACTGTAGTCCCAATTCCTTCAGAGAATTTGTAACCATCTGCTGCTTGGTGGATTCTTGAGTTGTGATTGCAAGCAGTAACTTTCAAAGGAATCCATATGTTTTTAATGTTTTGTATGCCTACTGTTTGTAATTATGCAGAACATGTAGGACAGTAAACAATCTATTGAAGTTTGAAATTACATATTGGGGTCTTTGTCAACCTTAGTGTTTATGCTGGTATTGTATCATCATTACTTCTTTTTCAACATGATTTTTTGAGTAATTTTATTAGCAATTTAATGTTTAAGATTATTGCTACATGTTTAAACAGTTTTACCTAGTGCATGGTCTACTTATAATGGCATTGTTTTGCCCCAATTCCAGCACCTCCCAAAGTAACCAACGTCAAGATAGTAGGAGATATCAAAGAAAACAGTAAGGTTACTATAATTGGTACTGTTACTGGAGGAACTGAAGGTTCAAGCAGAGTTCAATGGTTTAAAACATGCTCGTCAATGTTAAATGGAGAGGTTGGTCTTGAAGCATTGAGCTTATCAAAAATTGCAAAGGTAGGTAATTTTCCTGTTATTGTGTGCATGAAAAAAATCAGAAACTTGCAATTACCATTATCACCAATACATTTCATGCCTTTTCTTATTTGATTAGGCATTCCGCATACCCTTAGGAGCAGTTGGCTATTATATAGCTGCAAAATACACTCCTAGGACTCCAGATGGTGAGTCTGGTGAACCAGTATATGCAATATCAGAAAGAGCTGTTGAAAGTAAGTCAATCGGTTTCCTTTTCCTGAGTAAATAACAATGAACCTGTAGTAGAAATTTTCTTCCTTTGATGTTTTCCTTAGTAGGCTGACCATGGATTACTAATTCATCATTATGACATTTTCAGGTCTTCCCCCCGGCCTAAACTTTTTATCAATCACTGGTGATTATATTGAAGGTGGAATATTGACAGCATCATATGGATACATAGGTGGTCATGAAGGAAAAAGTATATATAATTGGTATCTTCATGAGGTATAAGTGTCTGCAGCATCTATGTGGATGTCATATAACAACTTTTAACATATGTTTTTTCTATATTTTCCTTTTTTTCTTTAGAAGATTTTCTAAAAACTTCAGCTCCACATTGAACAACTCCCAAGTAGGGTGTTTTGGAAAAATGATGCTTTACTTTGGTTTTAGTTGTTCTGAAAGAATAATAAACTAACCCAAAGATAGCTTATGTTCTGGAGATACAATTTACATCATTAATCTATTTATAGAAACTTCCTTTGTTGATTTTAATGCGGGACAATGATTTTTCAGGTTGAAACAGACTCTGGATCTCTAATACCAGAGAGTTCAGGACTTCTTCAATATCGTATTAGTAAAGATGCAATTGGTAAATTTATATCCTTTCAGTGCATCCCTCTGCGTGATGATGAGACTATTGGTGAACCAAGGGCTTGTATGGGGCAGGAACGTGTTCGACCAGGTACTTTTTAACAATGTTGTGTGATGTTTATCTTCATTCCACTCTAAATAAGATCAAAGTTGGATGTTCATTTCTGTGGTAGCTTTTTGTTTTTTTCTTTTCTTTAATAAATTACCAATTTCCATATTTTAGTTTCATTTCCATTTGATTGGGGGATATTTTATTAAACTTGAGTGTTTTTAAGTTTGAAATTTGATAAGTTGTTACAAATACTCATGGTGTAACTTTGTAATTGCTTGATTATGTGATTTTTGAAATGTCTTTATCATGTTAAGTTCTCTTTGATGTTTAGGAAGCCCGAGATTACTTGATTTGCAAATAGTTGGAACTGCAATTGAAGGAGCCACCTTAAGTGTTGACAAAAAATATTGGGGAGGTGAAGAGGGAGATTCAATTTTCCGCTGGTTTCGGGTAATTAATGGACAATTGTTTTGTGGTGTCCTCATCTTGCGGGTTCATGGTTCGTCAAGTTTTGAGTGACTTCCTAATTTGGAGCATGGACATCATTTAATGCTAAGAGTTGCTGTTTGTAATCAAAGGAAATAAGACAGAAGTCCATCTTTAGCTCCTTTGCTTTCTTTCATTAATAAATGCATTGTCATGCAGACTAGCTTGGATGGCTGTCAGAATGAGATTTGTGGTGCTACTGCTGCATTATACATACTTTCACTAGATGATGTTGGCTTCTTTATTTCGGTTTCCTGTGAGCCTGCGAGAAGTGATTGGGCTCGTGGTGCTATTGTGCTTTCTGAGCAAATTGGACCTATCACACCTGGTATTGCATTTTTTAAAACCATTTTCCTGAATTGATTTCCCTTTTCTTTTGTTTGATTATATTACTAAAATTTATAAATGTTTGAGCATTAAACTCTCAGGCCCTCCAAGTTGTCAGTCCCTAGATTTTCTGGGATCAATGATGGAAGGACATCGGTTGAGCTTTTCTGCCTCTTACACTGGCGGGTAAGACATTTGTTAAAAGACCTGTGTCCTTTTTTGTTCCTCTTTTCTAACTTTAAAGCGTTAGTTGCTGAAACAGGGAGAAAGGAAATTGTTTCCATGAATGGTTTAGAGTGAAAAGTAATGGGCTGAAGGAGAAATTATCTTCTGAAGGTGGGTTGCTTTACTTTGACCTGAGACTGAGTGGAATACCAATTATGTAAAAACTGTTCCCTGAATCTACCAGAGATTGAGTTGGAGAGGACAAATATAATATTTTTGCTGTAAAAAGTTATTGGCAAAATAAATTGTTGAGCCCTAGTAATTTAATTTGAGAATGAAAAAACTAAAATTAAAGTAAGATAGGATCTCTGGAAAGTGCTTTTCTTTCCTTCTAAATAAGCCTCCTCGCTTTACCGAAAGCTATCCTCTATGAGAAACAAAGATGGGGAATTCATTCTCTACATAGTGGAACAGGGAATAAGTCATACACCTACTTGATATTTAAGATTGATATCCTCTGATATTTGATTTAATGTTGCTCTTCTTAAAATAAGGCCTTTCATTATGTGAGTTTTTTTTGCAAAAATAAATCAAACTGTTAAATGTTCTAGCAGAGTTTCTGGATTTGACTCTGGAGGATGTTGGAAACTGTATTGAAATTGTTTACACTCCGGTGCGAAAAGATGGTGATCAAGGAAGTCCTAAAAGCAGAATCTCTAATGTCATATTACCTGGTGGGTTGTACTTTGATGATCCATGATACTTTTATCTTGAGGATATTATTATTCTGTTTCACATTCATGCTGCTATTCCATTAGAATACATAAGTACACTTTCTGCTGAATTAAGGCTTCTGGTGAGACATAGCCAGATGATGTACACTCTGAATCTGATTATACTGTTTTCTAGCTTCTGCAATAATTATGCTTCATAAGAAGGTAGCTTTTTGTTATCTTGAAGAACTTGTTTTCACTTTTCCTTGAAAGCAAATTTTCGGAAACTTAAATGTGTTTGGACATTTTTTGAACTGTATGCTGGATGTTATTTGTTGGCTTGCAAATGGGGGACTATATATATATATATATTTGACTGAAGCACCTTATTAGTGGGATTTAAATGTATCATTTATATAGGATTTGATACTAAGATCACCAAGTTCTGGTGTTATATACTAGCTGATCATATATCCAGTTCTTTGATAGAACCACATATTACCTTATGACATTTTTATGGACAGTGTCCCTTATAAGCTTTATTTTTCAATTACTTTGCAATGTTTCCTGAATTAGGAGTTGGTTTCTCCTGTCTTCTTCATGGTCCAGTATTAGATTGTATTTTTTATGAATTTTCAAAAATTTGAAAAGTTAAACACATTCAAATGTTATATTTATTAAAAATATTACATTGCCAAACTCCTATATTCTAGAAGAGATATTGCTTGTTAGCATTTAGTTCTTTAGTTATTAAAGTTGTGTTAGTATTAGCTTGAAGTATCAATAAAGTATCCAAATTGATACTGCACATTATGTACAGCCTATCACTGGCCATTTTGCACCATTAAGAATCATATTCCCTGTTTTCACATTCAATTGGTCAGGAATATGTTTGTTGTAAAATACGATTAATGCTTCATTGAATGATTTTAAGCAGCGGATCCTGTGGGTTTGGAGCTTGTGATTCCTGATTGCTGTGAGGATGAGGAGCTGGTCCCCCAGAAGAGGTACTTTGGTGGAAAGGAAGGTGTCGGAGAGTACATATGGTATAGAACCAAGGAGAAGCTACTTGAATCTGCATTGATGGATCTATCTAGTAGTTGTGACAATGTTAGTACATGTAGTAGAACAATGTAAGTTCTATTATAATTTACGAAGTTCTAAGATTTGAGTTAATTTATGTACACGTCAGGTCAATCTTGAGATTATCTCTCCTGTTGCAGGATCTATACTCCATCACTGGATGATGTAGGGGCTTATTTGGCTCTCTATTGGCTGCCCATTCGTGAAGATGGTAAATCTGGAAAGCCTTTAGTTGTAATTTCTGAATCTCCAGTGACCCCAGGTACTAGATATCTTTCTGTATTTTTTAAAATCCTTTCTAGTATTGGATGATATGAAACATATATTCTTTATTGTTTTGTTGTTTGAAATGTGCAACTGAACTATCATTTGACTGTCTGCAGGCTTTAACTTACTGCATGCCACAATGATAAGACCCAGAAACACGTTGCTTTAACTATTTCTGTGTCTTACTTTGTGGTGGACTTGATGTGTATCTACCTTGCTTTGATAATTTCTTTTGTCATAACTGACATTTTTTGTATGTATTTTCTTGATTCTAAGCAGATTGATGGCTGATTTATGCCAGCATTGATTAATGCATTTATTCTTGCTCTTTACTTTTAACTTTTTGAGATGAATCATATGCAGCCCTTCCAGTAGTCACTAATGTGTGTGTCAAGGAGTTGTCTCGGGGTGTTTATTTTGGGGAAGGTAAGTATTATGGTGGTCATGAGGGGCCGAGCCTCTTCAGCTGGTATAGAGAAACTGACGATGGAACTATTATCCTCATAAATGGTGCTAGCTCCAAAACATATGAAGCCACAGACTCAGATTACAATTGCCGTTTGCTGTTTGGGTAAGCGTTTACTTTGTTTCACTGTCGATAGTTACAATTTTACCAACTTAAAGTAGAGTAGTTCAGTCTGCTGATGCCAAAGATGTTAGATGTCCTTTTAATCTTCTAGGAAATGCTTCATACTTCTTCTTTTCCTTTCATTCTATAATTTAGGCCCATGATATGATATCACATTATTTCAAATGGTTAAAGTTCATCTGGTGCATCTATTCAAACAAATTGAGCCAAATGTTCCTCACAGGTACACACCAGTTCGCTCCGATTCAGTTGTTGGAGATCTTAGACTTTCTGAGCGAACTGATGTTATTCTCCCAGGTCAGCCATCTGTTTCTTGGAATTATGTATTACTAACCAAGTGAAGATGCTTGGAAGGTTCATTACTTTGAATTTGATATTTTTGTTGCTTCCAGAGCTTCCAACAGTTGCAGTCCTTGCTCTCACTGGAAAGGCAATTGAAGGTGATGTACTTACTGCTGTTGAAGTGATACCAAAAAGTAACACACAACAAATTGTTTGGAGCAAGTACAAAAAAGATGTCAGATACCAGTGGTATGTAAATTGGATTCGATTATGGAATAGGTTGCTTTGTATGCTTTAATGGTAGCTATTGCTCTATGGCGCCTTTTTTATGGTGATTAGTGTCAGCAACATGTTGAAGACAAAAAAGGCAGTATTTTAAAGTGGTGTTAGGTTGTTAGCGTTGTATTTATTTATTTATTTTTGCAATACAGAATACATTTAGTTCATTTTTTCAAATAGAATTTTATTTTGAACAAATATAGCTCACTAAATGCTGAAGAACACGTTCTTACCATAGTCACTTCTTTATTTACATTTTGACATTAAAAAACATGGTGCAGGTTTTTGTCCTCAGTGACTGGAGACAAAAACAACTTTGTGCCCCTACCTTCTCAGCGTTCCTGCTCTTACAAAGTGCGGTTCGAGGACATAGGTAGACATGTGAGATGTGAATGTATAGTGAATGATGTGTTTGGAAGGTCAAGTATGCCAGCATTCTCTGAGACTGCAGCTATATTGCCAGGTCTTTTGTCTGTTTAAAAATAATAAGCTTCATAGTTTGTTATAATTGTGTATTGAATTTGTTTAATATTGATTGTAGGGATGCCGAAAATTGAAAAGCTGGAGATAGAAGGGCGTGGATTTCACACCAATTTGTATGCAGTTCAAGGCATTTACAGTGGAGGTAAAGAAGGAAAAAGCAGAATACAATGGCTGAGATCAATGATTGGCAGTCCTGATCTAATATCCATACAAGGTATGCCTACAGAACTAGTTGACATTGCAGCAGAGCAAGTTTTAACTTGATGTGAAAACCGTAATTCTTTCCTTGATTTAAAGTCCATTTCTTAAATGTTTATTCCCTTTTCTTTTACAGAACATCTCCTTTCTGTTGCACGCACTGCGTGTCTCTCTCTCCCACTGTTCTGTTTCTTTCTTCTATAGCCAGGAGCATCAATCACTCCGTCACACCTAGTTCATGCACAATATGCCTACCTCTCTTTAATATTGATGTACTCCTACACTGTCACCTCCATCATCCTTTATTTTTCTTTCTCCAGTCAACATCCACGTCGGACCCTTTCATCATCAGTTTCCCCTTTCCTTCCTGCCACCTTTTTTCTTTGCCACCTTCTCGAGCATTAATATTTGTGTAATGTCATTGTTGCCATCTTCTTTTCTTAAACACTCACTTCTGGTGTTTCTTCTCGGTCAAGCCTATGTGATGCAAAAGAACTTAAAAGTCTATAAAAGAAATAAAAGAGAAAAGATTAGTCAACCGCAAGCTTTAATTTGGTGGAATGAGAATTGAGAATTGAGCTAAGATCAAAAATAAGGGTTGAATTTTAGATTGTGTTATGTTATTCTATTTTAGATATGCTATCCTAGTTGTATAGGACTTATAGAATTTCTATTGTAATAGGATCTAAATTACGAATCCTTTTCTACTAGAATAAGGATTCTAAGAACTATATATATATTTGTGTGTATTCAACTCTTCATCAAGAATAAGAACCTGAACTTTTTCTACAAACTTGAGCTTTCAACTAGAAGGTGTGATGTTTTCTTCTAAGAGTGATTATTAGACTTTAAGTGATTCCTATTTTCCTACTATCCATTGTTTGAGCTCCTCACTAAATTCCAGCAAACTTAATCTAAATTTCAGCCATATTAAACCCTGAAATCCTAATTAGACCCTGAAATGCTAAGCCTAAATTTCCAGCAATCAAACCTTTAACTAAAATTTCAACATTTCTAGCTGAAATCCAGGCCTAAAACTTGATATTATAGTAGCCTAATATTAGTCATATTTCCTAATTTTGTG
>JANQBM010000002.1:28695834-28714141 GCA_025594535.1 Erythroxylum domingense
CTCTACTTCATGTATCTTCAAAGAACCAAGCAATTCGTCTAGCTTTAATTTGCTCAAGTCCTTGGCTTCTTGTACTGTAGTGACTTTGGGTCTCCATCTTTTCGGCAGACTTCTGAGAATCTTCCTGACATGTTCTTGATTATCGTAGATTCTCCCAAGAGCTTTAAGTCCATTAACGATAGTTTGAAATCGTCCAAACATAGGATCAATAGACTCATCTTCTTTCATTTTAAACAACTCATACTGATGTACAAGAATACTGACCTTACACTCTTTCACCTAGTTTGTGCCTTCAGGTGCAATAGATAGAGTGTCCCACATCTCCTTCGTAGTTTCGCATCCATGAACTTTATCATATTCACTTCTGCTTAAAGCATAACTTAAAAAGAACTTGGCCTTTGAATTTAGTTGAAATATAGCTTTGTGATCAGCTGACCATCTGTTACGAGGAATGATATTTCCTTCATCATCTATTGGTACATATGGTCCATTCTCGATGATATCCCAAAGATCAATGTGTATGGATTCTATGAAGAGCCGCCTCCTGTCCTTCCAATAATAATAATCTTCACCATTGAATACAGGGGGTCTTGTGACGGAGGTACCTTCATCTATAAAAACATGTGATTCAGTCATGGATCTTTGTCCTCACTTTGTAAAGGTGGTTCCTAGAAACCAAGATCTGATACCAAATGAAGTAAATCACACTTAACAAAATAGTTCATTTATTTCTAATATTATTATTATTTGATTGTCACCAAAATTAATAATCGTGAAGTCCTCTTGACTTAACAATGTGGTTAAGGATAAGGTGGGATGCATTTTGGTTAATGTAGTTTGAAAGTCATTAAGCTAGTGAAGCAAAAGTAATACTTAATGAAAAATCAAACACATAAGCAAGCATTCATTCAAAACTGGGTATCGTCAGCCATAAAGATGCAACAACTATGTTTCACAGCTCATAACCTTGTCTTAACTGACCTACATTGAGAACATGCTCAATAAGTTTGCCATGCAGGATTCCAAGAGGGGGTTTTACACCTACTAAACATGAAATCAAACTTTCAAAGGAGTAAGCACCTAAGACCTAAGAGGGGTCGAACACATACGCAACATTCCATATGCTTCGATAGTTGAAAGTTTGATGTATGTCATGCTTTGCACTAGACCGAATATCTGTTATGCAGAGGGACTGGTAAGCAGATTTCAGTCCAATCCTAGAATGGAGCATTAGACTATAGTCAAATGCATACTAAAGTATCTTCATAGGACGAAGAATTTTTTGCTTGTTTACTCTGGAAGTGACCTTATTCTGATAGGATATACAGATTCCGATTTCCAATCAGATG
Source organism: Erythroxylum domingense (assembly GCA_025594535.1). Taxonomy (NCBI): domain Eukaryota; kingdom Viridiplantae; phylum Streptophyta; class Magnoliopsida; order Malpighiales; family Erythroxylaceae; genus Erythroxylum; species Erythroxylum domingense. The sequence goes on from JANQBM010000002.1 coordinate 28,697,184, forward strand.
TTGATTCAAGGAAATCAACTTCTGGTTTTGTATTTACTTTAGGAGGTGGAGCCACAGTCTAAAGGAGTGTCAAGCAATCTTATATTGCTGATTCAACTATGGAGGCTGAATATGTTACCGCTTGTGAAGCAGCAAAGGAAGCAGTTTGGCTCCACAAGTTCCTAAAGGAAATGGAGGTAGTTCTTAAGGCAAAAAAGGCCATTACACTTTATTGTGTTAATAGTGGCAAAGTGGCTAATTCTAAAGAACCTCAAAACCACAAAGTCACCAAACACAATTGAGAGAAAGAATCATCTCATAAGGGAGATAATACAACGTGGTGAGGTAGATGTGGTAAAGATTCCCATAGATCAAAACCTTGCTGATCCATTCATAAAGACGCTGTCACAAAAGAGCTTCAAGGGTCGCCTAGAAGGTATGGAAATGAGGGATATGTCAAACTTGCTTTAGGGTAAGTGGGAGATTGTTAGGGTTATGTAAATATAGTGCCCTAGAAAGTAAGTGTATTTACATATAACTTAATTTTCTTCCAGTTACAATATTGTAAAGACAATATTTATTATTAATAAAACAAAAGAGTTTGGTTTTATTTGTCTGAGCATAATATAACTAGTCATAAGGTACCCAGGTTCTTTTGTAAGTAATATAAATATACATAGAGATGTATGGGAAACAAGTATATTATTAGAATCTAAATTAATTGGTTCACAGTCGAATAATTAAGTTGGTCGCTTGATTATGGTTTAAAATATAGTGTTGCGATTTACCTCCTTGTAAGTAAAGGAGTTTACTTCAAGGGAATGATGAGTTTCAAATCATGATAGTAGTTAACTGTCGGTAATGGTATTATTAAATAAATCTGAAATCGCGTATGTTTTTAAATAATAAAGTAGGCTGTTACTTTAATCTTAAAACATACACCTTAGCATTTGTTTATGACAAACCACAATTTTGATGACTGGTGAACTTATGTGTGTTTCATTATAATTCTTGATATGATCGTAATAGATTTTTATAGGGTATCAATCCAGTGTCCACATGATGGAATTGTTAATTGAAACATGCATTAGGGAACATTCACTTAAATTACGGAGATTGGTGATTAAACTGGTGCCAGAAGTTTGATGGACTAGCTACCGATCAAGTCTTAACACCAAGATTAGATCTTGTGTGTTAATCACTATGTAGAGTGAAACGGGAGATCTAGAAAAAAAAACCAACATAAGGGCAAAATGGTAATTTTACCATTTATTGTGTAGATGGCTATAATATGGTTCATAATAGAGTTTGCAATTGGATATCGAATTAATAATTTTTGAAACATGGTTTCTCATAATTTTAAGTAATTCAAGAATTCAGCCATTTATTTTTAGTGGAATGACATTTGGTTAATAAGTCAAAATTGATTCTAATGAGATTAAATTAATTATGGGCTTATTGGAGCTTGAATTATTTAAGTCCAATTAGATTCCTTACTTGGCTTCTGGGAAGTTTATCAAGGAATGTAAGAAAAATAAAAGGAGATTATCGGAAAGAAAATGAGACAGTTTGAAGAGAAATGGGCGAATTGGATTCTGGCCAATAAGACTAGAACAATTTAATTAAGAGTTAATTAAATTGGGTCTTAAGCCTATAATTAAATGTTCGGCTTATATTAATTAATTTTTAATTAATGGCCTAAAGGAACATTTAATATTGGGCTGAATTTTAGTTTGATTACTTAGATTAATTAAATTGAAATAATATTAAAGATTAAGGCAATGCTCCATTCGATCGTGCTCTTCATCAATCATTAAAATGAGTTTAATGGTGGTTTTTTATTACAACCATGTTTTGACATTCATGAACACGTTTTAATGCATGATAAGGTCTAAGTGTTGGCTTTGGAAGGTCTCATTGTAATTAGCTTTAATCAAATGCATAATGCGTTGGTCTCTCCACTAATTTTGCAAACCGATTATGCTTTTGCAAACTGATTATGTTACTCTTATTAAAAGTTTAATGGTTGTTTTAAATGAAAGTGAGCTGTCCATTAACGTGTTTGGGAGCTATTTTCACTCTCTTCCAAACATCCAAGTGTTGGATTTTGGAGAGAGACAATTCATTTAGCTTTAATGCAAAATGAACATATACGACCATGCAAAATGAACATATATGGTTTGTTAGGCTGTCCACTCTCTACACATAACCATCCAAGTTGTTGGACTTGTAAAGAGAGATTTTTGGTTTTAGTTTTGATGCTATTAATGTGTGAAAAAGTTGGTCTCTCTCCATTCTTTTCAAACTAGCTGAACATAGCAAAAGAGAAGGTCTCTTTTTGTTTTAAAAAATAGTCGGCTATAGCAATAGAGAATGTCTCAGTTTTGTTGTTCTTTTCGAACTAACTGAATATAGCAAAAAGTTTGCTATCCAATTTTTCTTCTCCTTTCCCTCCAAAGGATCTTGATAACCAAGTTGTCCAAGGAGAACAAGTGGTAGATCAGATTGGTTGAGGACACAACAGCGAGGAGTCAAAGCTGTAGCAAGGAGTCGGTAAATATTTCAATCTTGTTCTTATTTTATTTATTTTCCTTATACCATATTATATATGGATTAAAATATGTTGATTTGGTGTTTCACTTTTGTTATATTTTGATTTCAAAAAAAACTTTTGAAATCTACCGTTTAGCCAAACCAATCATGTTTTTGTTTTCGATCTAACAGTACTATGTTTAGGGATGCATAATTAAGTGTTCTTTCCTCTAAATTCACTATTCTGATAAAAAAAAGTTAGGTCCCCTAAGCCCCTCCTCAGATATGGAGAGAGCTAACATGATGGAATTCAAAATAGAATGAACATATCGACTTTAGAGCAATTAAGCATAAATTTATAAAGAGGAAAGACTTACCTCAAGACTTTAATAAAGATTAGGGATCGAAGTTGTCTCTCCAAAATAAGACCCTATACTCTCTAACTACTAGTTGGAAATTTGGATTAAGAAAGAAGACACTGAGTTAGTACAAAAGAATAAAGTAATTTCATACCTCAAGGTTAGCTTTCACCTGGGATGGGAGTGATCTGTGACTCCTTTAAGAAAAAGCTAATGACTACCTATTGTAGAATAATGTCTAAAGGAATGAAGAAGAAAAGGTTAGAAGCAAGACAGAGGAACCCGTACTAGCAATTTTGATAAATCAAGCATACGCAAGAGATACTTTTAATTTGAATAAAATGCCAGGATTCATTCAAAACTTAAAACCATAATAGGAGCCTACAAAGCAATAGGACCCTGTTATGCGATAGGACCCTGTTAAGCATAGGAACGTGTTAAGCGACAGGAGCTTGATAAAGTATAAATCCAGTTAAGATAATTTAAAACAGAAGTCACTTGTTAAAATGAACAGAAGGAGCCTTTTGCTAAAATGAACACACACACACATACACACAATATAATGAGAAAATATAAAAGTTAGAAGAAGAGAGAGAAGAAAGCAGTTGATTTATACTAGTTCGACTTATAACCCAAGCCTACGTCCAGTCTCTAAGTATCCAACTTGAGTGTTTCACTAAAATCCTAAGTAGTAATTTGACAAGTCTCTTCAAACTCACGATGACATATTTTTCAATGTTCTCCAATCTTCCAATGAGTACATATTTGTCAATGTTCTCCAACCTTTCAACAAGTACATAGTTTTCAAGGTTTTCCAACCTTCCATCGAGTATATATTTTTCAAGGTTCTTTTGTAACACCCCCTATATGGAACCTATAACCATCTACACATAGGGCAACCAATTTCCTGTACATACATTCACGACATGCATTTTGGTTCAATACTATACATATACATATTACAAAATTTCATATTATTTAACTTTATCATTTAACAGTAGTAATACATCTTTACATTTAAATGGTAATCCAAAAGAAAAAATACAATTTCCTTTATTACATATACATCCATTCTTTAATTGAAAGACACATCCAAAGACTTTTACTCCTATTCGTTGGCCTTGGTCCCTGCAGATGTTCCCTGTTCCTCAATCTTATGACTTGGACCTACTTGGATTAATACCCGTGCTAAGTTTGAAAGCTTAGTGGGGAAAACACTTAGCTTAGATGACCACTCACAGTAGTCATCCGCCAAGCACACACATTCAAAAATATCACAGCCTATATACCATAAATTCACCTTCAAAACTCAAATATTGATATTCAACACTCATTGATACAAATTATCAATATAATTGCACATCGTTACAATTCATCATTACAACCAATAAAAATGCTCATTAATACCAATTATTCATGTTGTCATGCTATATTTCTTATTTATATCTCTTTAATTTACTTTGTGGGAGTGGATAACAGATGATGTGGATATCTGAAGATATCAAACTGTAGATACCTAAAGGTATTGAGCTGTGGATACTTGAAGGTATCAAACTGTGGACACCGGTGGTGTCAAACTATAGTAGCTGCACTGTGTACCCATCTATCCACCACCAAGACAATAGAGCAGGCATTATAACATTTCATTTAACCATTTGTCAATTTCACAATTCATACATTGACAAGTCATATTATATACATTTCAAGTCATAAAATATGTATGTCTTCATACATGCAAGTCATAACTTACCACCATTAGGAGGGTGTCAAATTCACACTTTTATAATCAAACTATATATATATGAGCAATAAATATGCATACCAATCATTTATGTACAAGTTTTCTTTGGAATGCATTATGCTCAATCTTAAATTCCAATGTTCAATCACCGAATTTACACATGGTAATTCATATTTCATTTATTTTTATGTTTTTGAAAGGTTTCATAATATTCAAAAAGATTCAGACAAGAATCGGTAAAAATTGGAAACAAAAACAATGCCACAATCGTGATAGACACTCTCTTCATTCATACCACGACTTGTTCCTTAATATGCATATAAAAAAATTCAGAAATATGTTTCGAGGTCTTCTAGACATTTTCTCTTCTATGTCTATAGTTTATATACAACTAACAATCAAATCATTTGGGTCTCTAAATCATGAGAAATAAGTAAAATATCACAAGCTGCTCTAAAAAAAGGGCAACATCAGGTCACCTTTTTCGATCTCAATTTCCAAGGTCATAGAGCCAGAATTAAGTCAGAGTCCTTCTAGAGGTATTTAGCTCTATGTCTTAAGTTTTGTATGCAACTAAAATCACATAATTTAGAGGTCTTCAGGCTGAGTTATAACTCAAACAATATGACTGACTCAAACAAACCCAAGAAAGAATTCCACTACATGATACTCTCTTGTCATATACAACCAACTTCATACTCAAATAACACCAAAATAACACCAAAGGATCATCCCAGAAACAATTACATATCCAAATGAGTCTTTGTATCCATTCAACCATACACAAATCAGAAATCCACTAAAAGAAATCCCAAACATTAAAATTAGAAAAGTATTTCTTCTAATGCTTTTCCTTCACTTCCTCTTTAGCTTTTGCTTGAATCACCAAGTGAAAAATGATTTGATGAAGAAGGTGAAATGGAGAGGAGAAAAGTCTGAAGTTAAGCCATCAAAGTTTCATCCATCTTTCCTCTCCATATGCCTTTTCATAAATTTTCTAGTCTTAGACATATTTTTCAATCCCATTGGACCATATGTCACAATCCTATTGGAACATATGTTATAATCCTATTAGATCACGTGTTACAATTCTATTGGACTATGTGTTAAAATTATATTGGAACATGTGTTACAATTCTATTAGACACACATGCTTTAATCTTATTTGTCTATGAGTTAACTTCAGGAAAACTGCATATTGGACTTTCTTTTTACTTTAATTCCTACATTAGCCTATGATATTACTAATTTATTTCATTCCTCTATGTCTTAAGTTTCTAATGGCATAAAATTTATGCAATTTGGTTAAGTATTTCGAGAGTTATACCTAAAACACTATATGATGTTCGAAAACAGGGACAACAATCAAAACTCAACTTCAAACCAGAATTCAAAAATCTTAGAGATAGAATAAAATTTCGGTTCCTTCACAAAGTTTTAGAGTTATGTCTTTATTGTAATCTCCAATTAGAATTATCCAACTTGGAGGTATAAATACCAAGATATGGCCAAATTACAAAAATATGTTCAGTAGAACCTCTCCATCCAGTAAGGTACACATCCCAAATCAACTAACTTTGGTCTTTATCATGCAAAAGCAATATAAAAACACATCCATTTTAACCTAAAAAATTCCATAAGCAATTGGTATACTTCTTCTACCAATTCCCCTCACATCACGTTCATAAATACAAGCAAAATATCAAAATTCACATGCATATTCACATCTAAAGTATGTATGTCTATGCCAAAACAAACAAATTACCCATTAACCCAAGTCTTTTACATAAGTACCATAATGTCTCTTACTAAGATGCACTTAATTCATTATGTTCACTTCTTAATGCACCCTATACATGATATAATACTTCTAGGGTATACGTTAGGGCGTTATATCTCCAATCTTCCAACGAGTACATATTTTTCAAAGTTCTCTAATCTTCCAACCTAGTAGTATTTAGCTAGCCTCTATAAGCTCTCAACAAATAATTTGATCCATATGAGCTTCAATGATCTCTCTTAAAAAGAATTGCCACTTTCTAAGGCACAAGAGATTTGATAATGATATGATTTTCAAGAGTATTGATGTATCTTAATAATTTGGCTTTCTCTCTTTCGCAACTTTAGTGGCTCTTGCTTAAATAGACATTTTCTTCAACTAGCCATTTCCTCATTTCCATTTTGTATTTAACTTTGAATCTTCAATATTATCTTTGCTAGAATCTTGTAATAGTCAACTGTTAAAAGAAATCTGAAGCTGATAGATGTCCTTTATAAATAGCAGGATCCTTTCAGATGTTATAAGATAAATAAAGCAAGTTTATAAAGAAAGATAGTTCAAGAAGGAAAACATTTATTCTATGATTTTATTTCCATTTAAGAATTAAACTGTTCATAATATAAGGAAATAAATTCAATTTGAATTTTTTATAGGGTCATCATCAAAACCATTAATAAGCCTAACAATTCTTCCCTTTTTGATGATGACAAGCAATAACAGATATATTTTCAAAATTCAAGTAAGAACAATAGATTTTAAGAGATACCTATAAGCTTTATAAGTTCTTACTGATTTGAAGGAGCCTTTCCTTTCTACCATATAGACTTTATAGAAAAATATATCATAGATTATATCATCAATTCTCAGGAAAGTATATCAAATATCATATATCAAAATATATCTCCTTAATTGTCCCCCTTTGTCATTATAAAAAAATAGAGGGAAGTAAATAAATCAAGAAAACATAGCAACAAAGTTATCATAGAGATATATAACATGTCATGCCCAAAATCAAGCAAGATGAAAATATATCATCAACTGACTCTTAATTCTCCCCTTGTAATAGAGCTGAGACTTCTTCACAGAGAGATGGAATAGTATCACCATACTAAGGTAAATGGTCATTCTCTCTTTCTAGTATGAGTAGTTATTTCCATTAAAGTAAGGAGGCTTTGAGACAAATTGTCCTTCCAAAACTTCTTAAGGTTTTTTCCATGGTCTATCACATACTATAAAACAAAAAAATTTGAAACCTTACTCTAATACCAAATGATAAAGCAAAAACATGCAATAGATACTTTTAATTCGAATAAAATGATAGGGGCCTGTCGAAACTTAAAACCAAAATAGGAGCTTGCAAAGTAACATAAGCTTGTTATGTGATAAGACCAAAATAGGAGCCTGCTAAAGGATAAATCCAGTTAAGACAATTTAAAATAGAGCGCCTGTTAAAATGAAAGGAACCTTTAGGTAGTTGAAAACTGAAGAGCCTACTATAACAGTGAAGGAGCCTCTTGTTGAAATGAACACACACACAATATAATGCAAAAATATAAAAGTTAAGAGAAGAGAGAAAAGAACGCAGTCAATTTATACTGGTTCAACTTATAACCTAAGCCTACTTCTAGTCCCTAAGTATCCAACTTAAGTGTTTCACTAAAATCTGAAGTAGTAATTTGACGAGCCTCTTCAAGCTCATGAGTAAATATTTTTCAAAGTTCTTCTACCTTCCAACAAGTACATATTTTTTAAGGTTCTCTAACCTTCCAACCTAGTATTATTTAGCTAAGCTATATAATCACTTAACAAATAATTTGCTCCACATAAGCTTAACTGTTCTCTCTTAAAAAGAATTGCCACTTTCTAAGGAACAAGAGATTTGATAATGATATAACTTTCAAAAGTATTAATGTATCTTAATAATTTGGCTTTCTCTCTTCTTTCCTTCCATGCTTCTCTCTTTCGTAACTTTAGTGGCTCTTGTTTAAATAGACATTTTTTCCAACTAGTCGTTGCTTCATTTCTGTTCTAAATTTGACTTTGAATCTTCAATATTATCTTTGCAAGAATCTTGCAATAATCAATCGTTAAGAGAAATCTGTAGCTGAAAGATGTCCTTCATAACTAGCAGGATCCTTTCAAATGTTGTAAGCTTAAGGCAAGTTCATAAAGAAAGATCCTTCAATAAGGAAAAAATTTATCCTATAATTTTATTTCCATTTAAGAATTAGAACTTTAATAATATAAGGAAATAAATTCAATTTGAAATTTTTATATGGTCATCATGAAAATCATTAATAAGCCTAACAAGCTTGACCTTTATGGAGAAGATGATCACCTTTGATGGTTCAGCCCTAATTAGGACGGATATGGAGACTCTTTCTATTAGGGAGGATTTATTTACGTTATTTATAAAATGTCATCGTAGATAGATTACCTTGTCTACTACTTACAACAATGTTATTTTTTCCCCTTGTTAGTAGTTGTGGGTTATGTTGTTGTTTTAACCATGCTTGCCGTAGGAGAGGTCACAGTGGTTTCATTTATTTCTACTTATTGTAAGATAGATGTTTTCTCTTCAGAGACTGTTCTATACATGCATAAATCATTGTTTTCATTAAAATTATTATTTATACATTCATATATTATTATTTTAATTACCATATATAATTAAATTAATTATAATTTAATTAAAAATAATTGCAATATAGTAAAAAGGGGAAAGCAATAAGAAAAATTAATATCATATCCATAAAAATCAAATTAAATATTATTGTCAATGATTCTAAGAGTAAATATAAATTTAACTAACAACAATATAATTTCAAAAATTTATAAAACTTTAAACACAAAATTAATTAATATTACATATATATTTTTTATTTTTCTCTTTTAAAATATATGGTTTGATAATTTAAAGTGATGTCACAAAACACTATTTATTATATATAAATTCTATACGATTTTATTGAATTTCTATATTATATAGAATATGTTAATTAATACTTGGCAACGATTAACAAAAATCATTACCAAAGCCTAAGATTTAGTGACAATTCTAAAAAATGTCGCCGAATGATCAAAAAAATCGTCAATGGTTTTCGGCCTACATTTGGAAATGGTTTTCTGAATCATCGCCAAATTGTTTATTTCTTCCAAATTAATCAAAAATGACGTCATTTGTTTAAACCATAAACGACGTCGTTTTGATTAATTATTAATACCAAAACAAAGCTCTCTTTGTTTTCGTGTTGGCTGTCATATTTCCTCTTGGTTCATTGTTGAAGAAGGGTCGTCTGCTATGCTGTGGTCATCTCCAGTTTGTTGTAGTCATCTTCAGTTGTCCGTCCGTCTAGATAGGTCATCCATTAGGTATTGTTTTTCTATTTTGCTTTCAAGAAGCCTCCTTTTTGTGTTCAGTTTTTCTTCTACGTTATCATTATGTAGGTTATGTGTTCTACTTATGGTGTATCAATTTTTGTTTGTGTGTGGAAAATGGTGAATTGTGTTTCCATTTTGGTTGTGAATAAGTTGACATTTTTTTTACCACCTTGCAACCTTGTTTGATGAAAGCCTAACAACTATTCAATGAAAGGTTTGTTAGAGTATTTAACTTGAGACTGTATTCATCGATACTTTGAGGCATGGTAGAGCATTTAACTTGAGACCATGTTCTTCAAATTTCTATCTTGATTTACAATTTGATCAACTTGATTTTCATATTGACACATACATTAGTGTTAAACATTTTATTATCATTAAAATATAAATTAAAACCATTTTAGTCTAACAAAGAACTAATGAAACACATTTAATTTTAAGCTTCATTATCATCCCATTACTAATTCAAATGATTAATTTTTCAAAGAGTACAATTTAGAGATTAAATGATTAACTTAATAGTTATTCCTCCTCAGTATCAAAATATGTTATATGTAAGATATATTTTTTGGTAAGTATTATAAAAAATGTATAATAAATTTTAGTTAAGTTATATTTTAATTGATTAAAGATAAAAAAAACAATTTAATTCAATATTTTAATGACTAAAAATATATACTTTATAGTTGGAAAAAGAAACTATAATCGAACTTATGTACATGTGATAAACCTTCAATATATGAATATGAAGGGAGTTCAATTTATTAAAATTAGTCCAATAAGTTAAGCCTAGTAGTCTCAAGCTCATTTTGCATACTTAGCATCATTGATTCTTTTTGACTTAATTGTCAAAGTGTCATTACCGAAATCAACTATGGATTATGATTGTTGGTTTAGGCATGCCTACAACCCCAAAGGAAGTCCAACAAACTTACGTTAGTTTTAGTCCATTTAAATTGGCCATATGTGAGAAATTGATATTTACTTTGTATTCTCACTTGAATAATTTTTATGATTGTGATAGATAACGAACTGCTCATTTTCATAATTTTGGAAATAAAATATAAGAAATCCACCTACAATTATGGATAATCTATTTTATAAACCACTTGGATGGTATATAGGCTAGAAACCTATGATGGAGCTCCATTGAGGCTTATCGGTGAAATATTCCACAAGCCTGGGGTCACAACAAGAAGAGCCTTTCTTGATTCATGTGATCTAACAATGTCACATACCTTGGTGATGTTATGGTGACAAATTGAAAACTGTAATTCATGATCCAATAGCTTTAATGCAATGGTTTTAACCTAATATGCCTTCTTATCTATTATCTCAACATTAAAAGCCTTTAAAAGTGTAACCTTAAATCCATTAATATTCCATATAGAATAATATTTACTACTATTAAGAGGTATGTTTAAAACTCACTACATGTACATGATGACTTTTATGTTGGGTTCATGCTTCTTATTCTTAGCAAACCCAATTTCATTGTTTGTTTGAATTAATTCTTAGTATGTCAACTTGCATTGATTTATCGTTATGTTATGTAGACTTAAAGTGTATTTAGTAATTTAATAATTTACTTTTAATTGTATAGCTAGATGGACAAAAGTTGGATGTCTTACCAGAAATGGTCCACTAAATACTTATAAGGAGTTAAGAGTTTCATGCAATTTATAAAAAATCAAATGGGATTAGAATATTCATTGTCCATATATAGATTGCTTAAATGTGAACATTCAAAGTCAAGATGTGATATATAATCACTTGCTAATCCTAGGCATAGATAAATTCTATACTCCATGTATTTATCATAGTGAACATTCAGAAGCAAGTTGTAGTAGAAGTGTTGATATAGGTGTTGATGGTAGTAACAACAATGATGTAGAAGATTGTGATATAAATGACGATGATGATGATGGGATTAGTAAGATGTTAAAGGATTATGGGAATTATATGGAGAATACAAATGAAACTAGTTTCCTTGACATAATTTGTAGTATTACAAAGGATAATTTTGGGAAGTTATTGAAAGTTGCTCAAGAAGAATTATATCCAAGGTGCTCGAAATTCTCACAACTATCATTTGTTGTGAAATTGTTGCATTTGAAGGTCTATAATAAATGGAGTTACAATTCTTTTGACATGTTAATTGACTTGCTTAATGATGCATTACCTATTGGACAATTATTGCCCAAGTCTTAATATGAAGCAAATAAATTGTTAAAGGACCTTGGATTAAGATATATGTCAATACATGCTTGTAAGTATGATTGTGTTATATTTTTAGAAAGACTGTAAAGATCTTGAATAATATCCCATTTATGGTACACCAAGGTGGCAAGTGGATGATGGGAAATGGAAAAAATACTGCACAAAATCTTGAGATACTTCTCTATTAAACCATAACTACAAAGGCTTTTTACATCAACAAAAAAAGCCATATATATGAGGTGGCATAAAGAGAAATGCATTGATGATAACATTATGTGTCATCCAACAGACTCAATGGCATAGAAAGACTTTTATGGAAAGTTACTATAGTTTGCAGATGATTGTTGTAATGTTCGATTTTGTTTAGACTCGGATTGATTTAATCCATTTGACAATATGAGTACTTCCTACAGCATACAACCAGTAATTCTAATGTTATACAATTTACCTCCATGAAAGTGTATAAAGGAGCCTTTTATGTTATTATTTTTACTTATTCCAGGACCTAATCCTCCTAGTAAGGATATCGATGTACATATCAACCACTAATTGATGACTTAAATCATCTCTAGGAGGTTGGATTAGAAACTTATGATGTTGTTAAAGGTGAAACATTTATAATACATGCGGTTGTTGGACTACAAATGATTTTCTAGCTTATAGGAATTTTTTGGGATGGAGTACTAAAGGGTATATGGCCTGTCCTATATGTAACCATCAAACTCATTCATTGAGGCTACAAAGTAAAATATGTTATATGAGACATAGTCGTTACTTGGAGCACAGGCATAGATAGCAAAGAAGCAAATTATTTAATGGTAAAAGAGAATTCGGTGAAGCTCTTCTTCACTTGTCCAGCAATGATATGATTTACTAACTATCACATTTAAGTGACATTACATCTGAAAAACACCCAAGTAATAGAAAGAAAAAGCTAAGTGTTGTTGTGCTTAATTAGAATAAAAAAGGAATATTTTTTAATTTGCTATATCAGAAGGAATTGTTATTAAGGCATGGTCTTAATGTGATGCATAATGAAAAAAAATCTGTGAGAATATTTTCTTATCATTATTCATTTTTTGTCAGGTTCCAATGTTAACATTAGAAAAAGAGGTAGAGGTATAACTAGAGGTTGTGAGTTTCAATGAATGAATGCTGCAATGAACAACAAGTTATCACTACATATTGATACTTCGCAAGGTCATCCTCTAGACAAGATTCAATCAGCAAAATTGTGTAGTGAGTTGTGGATAATTTCCAGAATAGAATTACGTTGCCTAAATCATGCTAAGCAGTTGAAGGAAGGCAACTTGCTCGAAAATGCTTTGGATAAAGTTTCAGTAAATTTTTAATTTATTTAACTATACGTAATATTGTTTCACTTATTTTAAGATTAATTACATTTTTACTTATTATTCATAGATGAAATTGAATATCGTTAATATCTACAAATTTGGCGTTTCAAACAATTTCACTTCATTGTTGAAACAAAGGACTAGAGATCAACGTTATAGACTGCATAAGTATTAGAAATCTTTTTCTTATGATGTGGAGGCAAGGAGATATGTTCTGGAATTGATGTCTTTAGAAAATTGGAACAATTTGTGTGATTATTGGGCCTCTCTCAACATTCGTTCCTTTTCTTTCCCTTTACATTTGCTTCTATTAATCTTGTTAGATGATTTAATGAATATCTTTTTTCTTAGGAAAATTTTGAGAAGGTCAAGGTGAACAGAGGAAAAATAAAAACTCCTCATAACCAAGGCTCTAAATCATTTGTTGTCATACAAAATGAATATGTAAGATCTTTGTTTACAAGTTATAATTATATCAATAAACATTATATTATATATTATGCATTGAATTTGTTTTCATAAAATAGAGTGAGAAGGAACTACATGAATAAGAGTGTGATAGGATTATACTATACAAACTCACTCACTATAAGGAAAGTCAAGGGTAGATGTCTAAAGAAACGCAAAATAACTATGTAAGTATAAAATTTTGTTTAAATTTTAAATTTATTTCTTTTTGTAGTACTAACTAATAATATTTGCGTTGATTATTGGTTTCATTTTTTTAAGTTTAGAATAAGATGTAAGAGTTGCTACAAACTAAGGATAGCAAAATCGGCCCAGTCCATCCCACTTTTGGCTCAGGTTGACCGAGCTATAGGCTGACTATGGTCTGCCCGGGCTGGCCCAGCCTATGACCCGCCCGTTAATTCCAAAATGACATTGTTTTGAAAGTTTTTTACTTTAAAAAATAAATGGCGAGCCGCTATCGAGCCATAGTCTGGGCCACGAGCTGGTCAGCTAAGGCCATGAGCTGGGCTATAGGTCGTCCCGTACCAGCTCGCCCCATTGACATTCCTACTACAAACATCAATATCTAAGGGAAATGAGCCAAATGTAGAAGACATTTGCGACAAGTTACTTATTACATGATTTTGATATATCAAAGGTCTTGAGTTTGGTCCTAAGCTAACTATTTCATCCTCATCAAGATTAATATATGTTCAACGTCTTGAAGAGAAAAACAAGTCGCTTAAGGTTAAATTACAAAATACTAAAAAAAGGTTGGTCAAGCATGAAAAGTACCTCAAAAAATTACTTAGTCTGGATTATATAAGTAGTGAAGATGAAAACGAGGCTAAGTGATTTGCATTATATCTTGTAAATTAATCTCTATATTTATTATTTTTTATATATGTATTATTGAAGTTGTAATTAAAATCTTATAGACGAACAAATTTGATGATATTTTATTTTGTATATACAATGCTTCAAATTATCAATTTACTAATAATTTTTATAATAAATTAACAAAAAATCTAAATATTATATATAATAATATGGATTAAAAGCGTCACAAATAATTATAATTCAACATGGTATATCATTTTGCTAAAATGTATATGAAAAATTTGACTACATTTTACAAAACATAGCTAAAAACCTTTGGCTACATTTCTGGAAACGCAGTTAAAAACATTTAGCTATATTTTTGGAAATGAAGTTAAAAATTTTTGACTATGTTTTTTAAAACGTAACTAATAATTTTTAATTACAAAAACTAAGCGTATTTTTAGCTACATTTTCAAAAACATAGCTAATAATTTTTAGCTACGAAAACTAAGCATAACCTAAAAGGTATTAGTGATGATGTCTTAAAACGTCTTTAATAGTTTTTCATTATGAAATAAAACATAGACAAAGCCTATTAATAACAATTAGCGAAAAACGCCACCTATAGTTTTTAGCTATATGGATTTAGTGACATTTTCGATGACAAATATAAATCTTCGCTAATGACTATTAGCGACGATTTGTGATTTTATCATATTTTTGTCAAATTAAAAAATAATTCAATTTTTTTGAGAAATAAATACCTTAATTATGGCAAGCTTATTATTAAGGTATCCTTTATTAACAAGTGGTTAATATTGTTAATTCAATCTCAAATATCTCTAAATTTTAATGGAAGAGAAAACTTACAAACCACTTTTGTATTATCAACTCTGTTTTTTTTTCTTTAATAATAGAATACATCTTCTTTTATTTCTCTAAAACATCAAAATAAAACTCTAGGAATTCGTACAACATTAACATAAAAACAGAACAGTAAATTCTTACCACTCTTCACTAACCCAACCATAACTCTCCATTGGGAAGTCCAATGGACGTAAAACCTTCACTATTTAAAAGTAAACTTAAAGAGCTTTAAATCAATAGGTCATACATTTAGATTAACAAATGTTTGACCTTTCAAAATCCATCTTTAATCAATCTTAAATTATGTCCACTAATTTTTCTTTGTGGTGTGTTAATATACGCTCAAGTTTATCCTTTTTTAAAATAAATTCCTCCCTTAAACTCAAACCTTTTCCATCCTTCATTCCAATCATTGTTTTGTAATTATTGAATAATACTGTCGGCAGCAGTATTGTGAACATATACTCCACTTGGTCACAACTTGCAACATGACTCATTCGCACATCTCCTTCCTTCACATGCTCTCGAATGAAATAAAAGCAAACATCTATATGTGTACTCCTCTTATGGTGCACCGAATTCTTTGCTAATTCGATTACTGATTTGTTGTCAACTCGTATTTCAGTTACCTTGTGTTGTGGGATTATTAACTTTTATAGCAAATTCAATAGCTATATTGCGTGGCACACACACCAAGATGTAGCCATGTAATCTTCCTCACATGTTGACAATGTCACTATCGGCTGCTTCTTCGAGAGCCACGTGAAAGCCGTGTCTCCCATATAAAGCATATACCTCGATGTGCTTTTCTGATCATCTATATCCCTGAATCAATCACTATAGGAATAACCCACCAATTTGTATTCATTTTTCCTAGAATAGAATAACTTGAGTGACTCTGTTCCTCGAATATTTTGAAGAATGCTCTTGATAGCTTTCCAATGCGAATATTTCAGCTCCTCTATTGCAACATCCCACTACCATAGGGTACATACCTATGATTTTAGGAACATAACCTACGATAATGGTATGTTGGAGCAATAACAATTCTAACTTAGACATGGCATCATCTAACATACTCGAAAATCATTATAATTTTCTCTTAAAACTTTCTCTTCATTCATTTATAAAACTTACACTGTTCTTATCAATAAATATTTACAAAACCCTATACTGGTTCTACCAAAACTATAGTACAACAACAACTATATTACTTCGGGAGTTAGTTAACAGACCTCTGATCCATTTCTTTATTAACCGACACTTTAAGTCCTGACTAAAACTTAAGTCTCCTGTCTAGTACCTGAAAAGCCACGGTGCAATTTTTGATCAGTTTTGTGAACTCAATGAGGAAACTGACGTCATCACAGAAGAAGTCTTGTTATTTGCATAAAATTTCCTACAGACATCGGATTGAATTGTGCTTTATATGATTCGAAAGAGGGTATCAAGATGTACAAACTCCATGAAGA
>JANQBM010000002.1:28808703-28826294 GCA_025594535.1 Erythroxylum domingense
TAAGTGAAAATGTTTTGAATGGGATCATGCAAGTGTGATTGATGCATTTCATGTCATGAATGCATGAAACATAATGATAGTTGTGACCAGAGTAGCCATCGATCAAAGCTTAAAGCTCAACGAGTGAAAAAGAGTCTCGAGTGAAAAATTGATTCAGAGCTTTAGGCTTAACATTTAATGAGCCCTATATGGGACATTTATCAATGAGCCCAGTATCCAAAAATAGATACGGGACAGTTTAGGCACTCAGTCCTAATAACGCAATAATTGGAAAAGAGTCTCATGAGCAATTCATATGCATTTGCTTAAGTATGTTTAACGGATTGAAATGCAATTTGCCTATGCTTAAGTGAAAATGTGATACTGATGTAAACTATAATTTTGTGAAATATGCGTTGTGTGAAATGTTGTGTTGCATGAATTGAGTGGACCATCAATGATGGTTACCTCATTGAGTTCGCAAAACTCACCAAAATTACAATGCTGTCTTTTCAGGACCGAGAGACGACTCTAGCTATCGAGAGGCTCTACCAGCCGTATAGATTGTGTTTTGGCAAGAGAAGTCATGGTTTAAAGGTCGGTCAGTTGGGATTTTTTTGGACATATTAGATAGATTTTGTATATTTTCCTTTTTCATGTAGTACTTTTAAACTAGGTTTTGATGATGTACATGTAATAAGTGTTGAAAGATACAATGTAGACTTTCGATTTTGTGAAATGAAATGAGGAAAAAGTTCGTTTTAAAATATTGTGATTTTCTTATAATGCTTTATAACTGAGTAATGATATGATGCTTTGTGAAGTGAATGTAGCAATCGAACATAGCTCACCCTTATTGTAGGATATGTATACCGGAATGACCTCTAGGCATCCTAATGTGTACCCTGTGGTAAGGGGCACTACAATCTACTTGTTCTTACGATCCTTTATAAGCTTGATCCTTAGAACATAACTAGCCTCTCCCAAATCCTTCATTGGTAACTATTCGTTTATTCATCCCTTGACCGTAGATAAGACTCCTACATCATTCCCAATGAGCATAATGTAATCAACATATAGAATTAAGAAAGTAACCTTGCCTTCTTGTATCCTTTTATAAACACAAGGCTCATCTAGGTTTTGTATGAATCCATAGGTTTTGATAGCCTTATCAAACCTAATGATCCAAGACTTATATGCCTGCTTACGTCCATAAATGGACCTTTGTAACTTGCATACCATATGTTCATTACCTTGGTTCCATCTTTATGGATTCAGGCTTTAGAACATAAGTTGGACAACCCCAAGTCATTAAGTACCGCAATGAAGGCACTCGTCCAGTCTACAACTCCCTAGGTGTTTTAGGCACCGATTTGGAAGGAGCAAAGTTAAAAAGATAAGTTGTCGTTTGTATGACATATCCCTATAATGATTTTGGAAGGATAGCGTAGGACATCATTGATCTTACCATTTCCGATAGTCCTATTCCTCCTCTTAGCTACACCATTCTGTTGAGTTGTTCTGGGAGCTGACAAGTTGGAAACAATTCCATTGCCAATTAAGAATTGTTGGAACTCTCTAGAAAAGTACTCACCACCTCGATTAGATTGAAGTTTTTTTAATGGGTTACTACGCTGCTTCTCAGCTTCAGCTTTGAATTCTTTGAACCTTTCAAAGGACTTAATTTTTTTGTGCATCAAAAACAAATAGCCATGTCTAGAGTAATCATCTATAAAGGTTATGAAGTATTCATAACCTCCTTTAGCTTGTACATTCATGGGCCCATATATATCACTGTGTACAAGGTCTAACGTGGATTCAGATTTGTTTCCTTTGGAAGGAAAGAAGGCCTTGGTCATCTTTCCTTCAATACAAGACTTATAGGTAGGCAATGGACCATTGTCCAAGCCTGTAAATATTCCATCCTTCACTAACCTGTCAAGTCTTTTCTGATTGACATGACCCATCCTTAAGTGCCACAGATATTTTGAATTAATGCTAGAATCCTTGGATATCCTATG
Organism: Erythroxylum domingense; assembly: GCA_025594535.1. NCBI lineage: Eukaryota > Viridiplantae > Streptophyta > Magnoliopsida > Malpighiales > Erythroxylaceae > Erythroxylum > Erythroxylum domingense. The sequence goes on from JANQBM010000002.1 coordinate 28,810,704, forward strand.
ACCACTAAGAAAGTTTAAGATAACTACTCCCACTGCTTCAGCTGAAACGTAGGATCCATCCACTTTCTTGACTTAAAATTGGCCTTTAGGCAGTCTTTTCCTTTGCTAAAACCCCTGCATAGAATTGTAAACATGGTCAGTAGCCCCTGAATCTAATATCCAAGAATTAGATGAATCTGCCACATTTCTAGTTCCTAACAAACTTAGGAAACCCATAACTTGTTTGCTCTTGAGGGTCTCAAGATAGACCACATAGTTCCTCTTCTAGTGGTCCTTCTTACCATAATGTAAACACTTTCCCTTGGTGTCCTCTTTGACCATTCTTTTCATAGATTAGGCTTTGACCCTTGTTTGAGCCTTCCTTTTCTTTACACCCTTCTTCCTTTGCTTGCCCTTATCCCTGGGCGTAGAAGAAAAAGCCATATAAGCCTATGGCCCATTAGCCCTAATATTTAATATCTCCTTTATATTTTAGAGGGTATTCATTAACTCACTCAAGGTGTAATTCTTGTTGTTGAGGTCATAGTCCAACTTAAACTGCTAAAAAGAATAGTTTAAGTTGTTGATAATTATGATCATTTGCGTTTTCGCATTCATTTTTGTCTTAAGAAACTAGGCCTTAGTAATAGCAGAGATTACCTTAAGCATGTAATCCCGCACCGGTTCACCGAGCTTTTGTCTGAGATTGTGAAAGATTTGGATAGCTTTCACCCTTGCAGACTGGTCCTCATACCAAACATCTCTTATAGGTGATGGATCATTGCACCAGTATTTTGCATACCTCAAGTTGCTTTTGAAACATAGCGCTGACATAATCAAAATATAGCACTTGGCAGTCTTATCAGCATTTTTCCATCACTCATGTTGTTGGACTTGCTCAGGAGTTAATTTGTTACCTAGAGGTATAGGCTCATTGTTGTTAATACCCATAAAATTCGTTCATATTGGAGAATGATTTCGAGTACGTCTCCATTCATTAAATTTCTCTCCATTTTCCAATTTGTTATTAGTCAAGATCATTATGAGTGGATTCATATTGTGGTGATTATTACTAAAAAATATAAATTATTAAAGAATGAGCATACTAGTCAAAAACTTGAACTTTGTATAAAATCATGATGCATGTATGCATGATGATAGATTGAACAAAACTTAAAAAATTAAAAATTTATACGATAGTTATTTTTCTTAATGTAACGGACTAAGTGACAGTGGGCCATCTAATCCTTTAAAAGAAAACTAGGACCCTCCTACTCAAAAAGCTACCAAGCATCTTCATGTCTAGCTCTTTGAGAAGCACCATAATTATGTCCATGCATTTATCAATAGAGCTACGGTGGGTAGGTTATTGAAAAACCATGTTTAGTGTGCAACCATTTGATTCATCCACTAAAGGTACATGCAAACCATGCCTTAGTGGGAGGTCACACTTGCTACCAATGAGTAGACTTATCTTTTAGGAGACCCAAACCATGCAAGATCTAGGATTCATGTCCTCCGGTGGGGAGTAACACTTCACCACATGCAGATGGGTCATCGCATGGACATCGTGGACTCCCACATAAGCTTCCTCTCCTACTCAATCTTTTTTGGTCATTAAGTTTTAATTAATCCCATCTTATCTAGATACAATTTATTAACCATCCTATATTGATTCATTCACATAATATCGCATATTATTTGCATACATTCACATAATATCGCATATTATTTGCATCCATTCATCCATTCATCTCATGAATTAGAAAACTATTTTTAGCTCTCCATCCTAGAAAATTACAAGGCCTTTAGGCCCAAAATTTCTTCTTAGACTTGGATCTTCCGCTTCGAACTCTTTGCTCGCAAGACCCAAACCGTTCGGTAAAATGAGTTAATGACATTTAAAAAAAAAACTGATTTGCAAATAGTAAAACAAAAATTCTAGCACTTGGAAAAATCAAGAATTAGCATAATTTAATCAAAATAAAAATTGCCATTAACATTAAAAAAAAGAAAACATTTACCTTTTTTTTTCTTCGATCCTTGACTTCTCCACCTTCATAATTGCATAATTTTTCACAGTACAACAAAATGAAAATAGAAAAGCTAAGACAAGGAGGAAACATGGTGATGATAGGCCACCCTCCTTGTTACAAACTAATCAAAGAAAACTTACAAGGTAAATTGATTTTCTATGGACAACCAAAGCAGCAAACGAAAATATACGCAATATATATTTTATCAAATAGAAAAAATTGCAACAGACATAATTTAATATAATTGCCAACCCATGCCACATATACGAACCAAATCATGCATAATAAAAACTGGCTCTGATACTAATTTTCAGATCGAAAACAAAAACATGCTTGGTTTGACTAAACGGCAGATTTCAAAATCTTTTTCCAAAATCACAATATAGCGCAAGTATAAACACCAAATTAACATGATTTTAATCTGTACACGATACAGTATAAGGAAAATAAATAAAATAAGAACAAGATTGGAACATTACCAACTTCTCGCTATAACTTCGAATCCTTGCTGTGGTGTCCTCAACCAATCCGATCTACCACTTATTCTCCTTGGAAAAATTGATTATCAAAATCCTTTTGTGGGAAAAGAGAAGAAAAAAGGAGATTTTCTTTTCTTTATCGGCTAGTTCCAAAAACAAATATGAGACCATCTCCTTTTCTATGACCGGTTAGTATAGAGAACAACAAAGAGACCTTCTCTTTTGCTATGTTCGGCTAGTTAGGAGAGAATGGAGAGAGACAATCACACAACATTCATTTTTTTCATCAAAGCTAAATGAAATAAAAGTCTTTACAACTCCAAAACCTTTAAACGTTTGGGAGAGATTGAAGATAGAAAGCAAAAAACTACGCCATTCTATTCTTTACTCAAAGAATACAAAAGAGGGCTGCACGTTATCTCCACTACCACACATCATTCTTTAATCATCCATTTAAATCATTTAATGAAGATGATCTTTAGCGAATGTATTAGATGAGAGTGGAGAGAGCAAAAGCCACACATTCATTCTTTAACATTTAACTATCTTTTCAAAACCATTGAACAATTTAATGATGATGAGCGTTATTTAAGAATGCTATCACCAAAAATGGATTTTTTTAAAGGCATTAAACCATTTAATGGAGAGCATTACCAAATCCTACATTTTGTAGAATTTGGTTTTGCTATTTTTTTAAATTTAATTTTAATTCAATTAATCTAATTAATTGAATTAAAATCCAGCCCAATATTAAATGTTCCTTTAGGCTTATAATTAACAATTAATTAGTGTAAGGTCAACATTTAATTATAGGCTTAAGACCCAACTTAATTAAATTGTTCTGATCTTATTGGCCTAGATCCAATTCGTCCAAGTCTCTCCAAACTATCTCATTTTCTTTTCGATAGTCTCTGTTTATTTTTCTTACATACCTTGATAACCTAGTGGGGAATCTAATTGGACTTAAATAATTAAAGCTCCATTAAAAGCCTAGAATTAATTTAATCTCATTAGAATTAATTTCGACTTATTAATCAAATGTCATTCTACTAAAGACAATTTGTTTAACTCTTAAGTTGCTTAAAATGATGAGAAATCATGTTCCAAAATTATTAATTCAATGTCCAATCGTAAACTCAATTATGAACCATATTATAGCCATCCACATAATAAAGGGTAAAATTACCATTTTGCCCTTATATTGGTTTTTCCTTTTAGATCTCCCGTTTAACTCTTCATGGTAATTAACAAACAAGATTTAATCTTGGTGTTAAGGTTGATAGGTAGCTAGTCTGTCAAACTACTGGCGCCAGTTTAATTACCAATCTCTGTAAAACATTTAAAAGTGATATTATCACTATAAAGTCTTTATTTGAATGAATGTGATGCATGTTTCAAATTAATAATTCCAACATGCAGACACTGGATTGATAACCTGTAAAAATCCATTTTGATCATATTAAGAATTATAAGGAAACACCCATAAGTTCACTACTTATTAAGATTGTGGTTCGTAATGAACGAATGTTAAGGTGTATCTTTTAAGATTAAAGTAGCAACCTACTTTATTATTTAAAGCATATGCGATTCCAGATTCATTTAATAGTGTCATTACTGATAGTTAAATACTATCATGTTTTGAAACTCATCATTCCTTTGAAGTAAACTTCTTTACTTACACAAAGGTCAGTCGTAATACTACAATCTAAACCATAATCAAGCGACTAACTTCATTATTCGACTATGAATCAATTAATTTAAATTCTAATAATATACATGTTTCCCATACATCTCCATGTATATGTATATTCATTACAAAAGAACCTTGGTACCTTATGACTAGTTATATTATGGTCATACAAATAAAACCAAACTCTTTTGTTTTATTAATAATAAATATTTTCATTACAATATTGTAACTGGAAGAAAATTAGGTTATATGTAAATGCAGTTGCTTTCTAGGGCACTATATTTACATAACCCTAACACCTTGTAGTAATGAGACTGCATAGTCGAACTTCTAATCAGACTCGCAATCCATCTAACCTAAGACTCTCTCCATTTTCCATAGTCATCCCTCGGCCTCTATAGGGTCTGTACTTTTGTAGAATTCTATAGCCCTCTGCTTTCGCAGTTTATCATACCTCCTTTCCTTTCTCTTAGGAATTCTTGAAGTGTTCTCTTAGGTTAAGGTATAGAAGACTCTTTGTTGGCTCCTATAGATTTTAGGTCAGCTGAGTGTCATAATTTAAAACGCAAATAACACGATATCTAAAATTCAATTCCTCATTTCATTTCATTTCATAAAACATAATTAACATTATAATATTAAACTACATAATCCATATATATATACAACATTAAATCTATGAGATTCTATTGCTCTTTTAAACATTTTACATGAAAGAGGAATTTTTATAAAAACTCTATCAACTCTTCAGTCTCAGCTGACTGATCTTTGGTCCATCTTTCAAGTCGAAAATTAGTACTCTACTTCTTCTAACTAGTCTTAGAAGTTACGTCTCCTCTCTCATACCTGAAAAGCCACGTTACAATTTTGTTGAGTTTTGTAAACTCAGTGAGTAATCCATCATCGATAAGCTCACTCTTGTCACATAACACAACCAGTTCATAGACAATTCACATCATCACATAAGTCACATTGCTTCACTAATCTTCATAGGGCATCAAATACCATTTTGTTCACTAAATTCACATTTCTCACTTAGAACAATTCAAACAAATTCTTTTTGAACATTGAAAATATACATATCAAATGTATATGCAATGCACATGCGACTCAAATTCAATTATTATGTTGTTGTGACTGAGTGCCTTTTTAACTATCCCGTATCTGTTGTGGATATGGGCCTCATTGATATTTGTCTTGTATCCGCTGGGGATGTTGGGCTCATTTTACATAGTGAGCTTGAGACTCTTACACATTTTGAGCTTTAAACTCTTTTTAACTTGCTACTTCGATCATAACTGTCTTTATCTGATTACGAATATCATGTCTGAGATGTATCAAATCACATATATTCAATTATTCACATTTATTCATTTACACATTCACTTTCACATTTTTATTGGACCTAAGTACGACATTCAACAATTATGTTGAGTATAATTATTTCTATCAGATTCACATACAATGAGCACTTCCAATGTGATTCTCATGCACCAAACGCCTAAGACTGTCAATGTCTAGAATTAACACATTCACATCAATAATAATTCAATAATTGAAATTTAAGTAAAGATAGATTATCTTAATGAGAACATCTAGGATACTCATAGTATGCTCCAGATAGCTATTGCCTCAAAGTCCCGGCAATGTTTAGATGCAATTGCTCTATTTGTGCTTCTATATTATGCAACATATACACATTTACATGTTACTAATTTGTACAATCATATTAATTTTAAATCATACACATATGCATAATCATATTAATTTTCATTCATACACGTATGTATATGTGTTATGTATAATGCATTCTCAATTTGACTATTCTGGGATATTTCCTTAATTAACTTCTCATGATCATTCATGCTTCAAAACTTATATATGTCTAATTTGAACTTAGGTTTACACCTCAATTATGCAAGATTATTCTAAGTTCATCACTCAATCATTCCCTAAGGTTATTCTAGCATTATAAGATCACATAATATCCAATTTCTTATTCATCTTTACTTAATACAAATCATTTATCTCCTTTAAATCTCATTAGCATTCAGAAGATCACTTTCATTCCCATAATATCTCTAAAATTCCATATTTGAATACTTGATGTGTACCAATCCATTTTTAAGTTATAACTTCAATTATCACCTTAAACATATCACTCATTTAATGAATTAATCCATCATCAAATTAAGTTCATTTGAAGCTTAATTTATGTTTAAATACATTATAGGAAAGTACCTAACCATTTGTTGTTTGAATGATCAACTAAAAGACAAGAATTTATGCAAATAGCCCTTCCTACAATTGTGGATGACTTCCCACGATCGTGGGATATGTTAAAAGAATATTTTCTTGCATTCCATGATTTTAGATGCATTACCACAATCATGGGTTATGTAAATTGAAAAATCCCAATAATTAGTCTTCCAAATTTCTAGCCTTTTAACTCCTATAAGTTACATGCAAAACATATTATGCTTAGTTTATCATTTCTAGCTTAATTCCTCATGATTTCCATCTCATTCTAACCGCTATTTCAGCTTAATATTGTTCATAACAAATCATAATCCATAGTTGATCATAAACACAAAAACAAAACATCAATGTATATATACATTCATCAAAGTTTTGCATACATTCAACTCCATTATCACCTTCATTTTATCTCTAAACTTTCATCCTAGTTCTTCTCTTTTCAAGACACTACACTCACCTTTTCATTAACTTCAAAAACTCAATCCAATCCATTTCTAAAAAAACAACGATCTATATTTTTATACATAAAAAACATAACATGAAAATATCTATTCATTCATCAAATTTCTACACTCATCAATATCATTTTCACTATCAATCAAAGTTTAAACTATCACTATAACGTTACGCTACATATATCAAAAGAAGTCAATAATTAACCTACTTATTTAATTCCAAGCTCTTCAAATAACCATGAAATCCTAGATTCTCTAAAGCTTACACAATCATCAACTTTCTAAGAAGAATAAGTTAGGGTTTTTTATATCAACAAATGAAGAAGACAAAGAAAAATGGAAGTAGCAAGTGAAGGATGAGAGCAAGGTTCAACGTTGAGAGTGTGAGAAGAGAGTGATGTGAGTGAAGAGTAAAGAAGATGAAGAATAGAGCACGTAATGGAAATGATGGTGAAAGACCTTGAGATGGTCTTTCAAAGTAATATATCGAGAGCGAGGTGTGTAGCAAGTGGCCTGACACTTGTCACTTGCCACATGTCCTCCTTTTATGGTCCTTACTTGACTTTGTAATAACTAGTCCATTTGTCCTCCAATTTCTAAACCAATTGTTACCTAATTTTCAATGTTAATTCTCAACAAATCCTAATACCATTTGCCAATTATTTCTACTGCCATTTAACACATATTTATACTACCATAATTGAATTGTCTTGCCACTTGGCATTTTTCCTAGTCCAAAATACCCAAATCTCATAAATTTTCCCAAATTTCACCAAAAATTCTAAATTGATAATTATACTCAGCAAATCAATTTTCAAGACAATATATTCACTATTCACAACATATTCATTTAAAAATCATTTATATCCTGGAATATATCAAATGAGTGCATGAATAGAAATTGTAATGTGTATAGAAAAATCAAATTTATGTATCCGTATGCTAATATTATGCATGAGCATGAAATTCATTTCTTAAATTCTCAATAATATCTCTTATGTATAATATTCTAGGGTTCTAACCCTTAGCATGGGAAAATGGGTACCACATTATCTCTCTGAGCTTTAAACCTCCAAACACTCTCACTTCTCTCTACCTAAATTTCAAACTTCCAATTTCTTCCATCTTCTACTAACTCGCAAGTCAATATGTCACTCATCAAGCAAACAGTAAGGTACGATCAATCAATGGGACAAAACTAAGTCTCGGGATAAGGGAAAAGGAACAAGGCAGCTGATTACGGAGCACCTTTTCTGATCTTCTCGGATGAGGAAGGTAACCATTTTCAATCTATTTATAATAAACAAATTATGGTTCCAAAGTATTTTCATTTAAAACTTTAGATAGAATAGAATTGTGAGACAAGGTCGAAGGTTTAGTAGAGAAAATTCAAAAGGGTCAGTTCATTAAAGTTCAGTTCCCAGTTTACGAAGAATTTACCTTATAATTTTTTACATCCCTTCAGTACAAATCCAACAAACCTAGGGAATTGGGTTTTAGATTACGGGGACAACCCTATAGTCCTGATTATAAAAATTTGTATGAAATTCCCCGAGTGGTTCGTAGTGGATTAGCACTATGATTTCCATGTCAACTCCTACTCGACTGAACTAACTAGGTTAGAGCATTTCGACGCTAAGAACATATACAACAACATCATTAGGATCCACGAACACTTGTTGATGTACAAATTCATGTGTCGAACTGTGTTTGACAAAATGGAAACTAGCAAATGTTCGATGAAAGAACTTTCATATTGTGGTTCATGAAACATAGCATCCTAGTTTGCATAACCACCCACATCTTTAGCGTAATTATTTCTGCTCGAAAGAAGTTGAGCAATATCTTAGGAATGGGCTACTTGGTTTCAGCCATAGCTAATAACTATGCAGTTAAGTGTAACGGACTCATAATCTTATCTTCCTGAATTCATAAACCATCATCATCTATAGTAAGCTGAAATCTTGAAATCCCATAATAAGGAACTTTGGGATATTAGTGCCAAGACACACGTCAAGGGTAGGATTGGTCAAGTGAGTTCAGTTGCTTAATAACAAGAAGAAGCGGATTCGACTAGCGAGGAATTCGTGGAAGAAGAGGAAACAGAAGAACTGGACTAGAAGAAAGTATTGGATACAATCTCTACAAACACCATGGTAATTATAGATACACTTGGGGAGAACTCCAGGAGGATGAAGGAGATGGCCCGAACTCAATGACGCCAAAGCCAGGACATATCATATCCATCATTATTTTGAGGTTTAGGGCATTCAACTGCCACCTTTAACACCATCCCCTCCTCCATCACCATGAGGCTTTGTTCTAATCCCTTTTCCTTTTAAATTGTGTCTTTATTTTTATTTTTATTTTTATTTTTGTTTTACTTTAATTTATGTTTCTTCTTTCCTTATGCGTTTGTTTGTCCCCTTCTCACATTGATAACCCTCCACACACTTGAATAACACATTGAGGACAATGTGTTGTTCAAATGTGGGGAGGGTTATGTGTTTTGCTTTGAATGTGATTTTGCACATTCTATGATAGTTTTTAGGTCGCAGTTTGTGAATTGTGTGAATGTGTCAATGGATTTGATGGATTGGAATTGATTTAATTTTGAACGTATTCTATTAGGTTGTGAACAATCATTAGCTCGCAAAATTACTGAATTGGGGTCTTTGGCTAAATATGCAGCTTTATTAGGATTTAGTGTTAGTTTGTCACCCTTTAAATTATCACATTCATTCATAATTTGAGACCTTTCCACTCATGTAGCTTTGTTAGCATTTTCCAAAGAAACGAGTAGCTAAAGTAATAAGGTAGGCAATAAAAAAACCATGTTTGTTAATTTTAAAGTAAATAACTATTTCACTGCCCTTCGGGTTATGAATAGAGCTAGTAGCTAGTTGAGAACGTGATATAGTTAAGTAACCAGATTGACACACATCACAAATTTGTGCCTTCGAGTAAAACAAAGCAGCTTAATGAAAAACATGACTTAGTTAAGTAATCAGATTGACATTCAATACCAATGTTTGCCTCCACGTAAAAAGACGGAGTTTGTGTTCATAAAAAGTAAATAATAAATGTGTGTGTGTTTTCGAATAAGTACCTACTGAACTTCTAATAGTTTGGCTTTTTATGAAAACGTACTTAGGAGTAGTTACAGAGTCTGAATGACCAAAGAATTATTAATGTATGTGTGCAATTGAAAAGGGTAAATAATTTAAAACTTGAGTCTAGATTACTATGTATATGTGGTTCAGAGCCCTAAGACATAGATTTTGCATGCTAATGATTTGAAATGACTCAAATGATTGTGTTCACAATTAAATTTATTTCATGAAATTGAAGCCATTATCTCGTTACTGCAGTATGTGCTGTGTGAATTTTTTGTGTTTGTTGTTTTGTTTACTTGATGACAAGCAAACGTTTAAGTATGGGGATGTTGATAAATGTGAATTGTATAATGTCGTAGGGCTTAGTTTGATATGTTTTTAAGTAGTAACTTAATCGTTTAGTATGTTTTTAGGTCAGAATTGTGTTATTTTGTTAATTAATTGTGTTTAAGTGTTTTTTTATATATTAATACAAGTTTTTAAGCTCAATTATTATGTTTGTGAAGTACCTTGATGTGTTTGTTAGTGTTTCAGGGTCAACATTGAAGAACAAAAAAGTTTTGGAGACATTTGGGCAGAAACAACAGCCTAGGCCACGATCATGACAGAAGCAGTTGATTCATCCCATGATCATCATAGAAGGATCAAATGTGGGAAGACGAATAGACAACTAAAATCGTCAAATTTGGAGGGAGTTTTTTGACCTTTCGGACCCCGAAAAAACCTAGGGCTGCCCAGAACACAAAAGGTATATAAAGAATAAGACAAAGAAAATGAAAGAGCTTTTACAACAGCCACCTTAGAGAGAAACCCTAGAGATAATTGTTGAGAGAATAAGAAAGAGAAGAAGGAAGAGAGAAGTAGAGAAGAAGCCGATATTGACGCAATTCCCAAATTTGGAGTTTCCCAATATCGCTACCATCCTTATCCGTTTAGAATCGTAATTCCTATTATTTCCATTATTGTTATTATATAGAATTAGGAATAGTAGTTTTATGATAGGATTGTGATTGTTGAGATCTTCTATACTCACCTTTGGGTTTTTTAATCTTTGATTTAGTAAGATCTGATTATTTTATGTTTATTGGATTTATTGTGATTATATAATTTGGTAATAGATTAAGATGGTGAATCGAATGAAAAATAATTACATTAGGCTAATGAGAGTTAGGTGATTTAATAAGAACGAGAAATTAATCAAATCAATAATTGTGTGAAGAGATATCTCGTATAGGTTTCCAATAGTTTATTAAACAACTTCAGATCCAATTAGGGTTTTGGAAAGATTGTTAATTGAGAGATATAGATTTCAATTATATCTGAAGTTGTTTGGTCATTCAGACTTTGTAACTACTCCTAAGTATGTTTTCATGAAATGTCAAACTATTACAAGTTCGGTAGATTTTTCTTCAAAAACACACACACATTTTTTTATTGATGTGTGTGTTTTTGAAGGCTAGCAGAATAGTTATTTACTTTAATATTAATAACCATGATTTTTTTTTTTGCCTACCTTATTGCTTTAGCTAATCATTTATATGGAAAATACTATCAAAGATAATTAAGTGGAAAGGACTCAAATTATGAATGAATGTGACAATTTAAAGGGTGACAAACTAACACTAAAACCTAATAAAGCTACATTTTAGCTAAAGACCCAATTCACTAATTTTGCGAGCTAATGATTCTTCACAACCTAATAGACTGTGTTTAAAATTAAACCAATTCCAATCCATCTAAGCCATTGACACATTCACACAATTCACAAAATGCAACCTAACAACTATCATACGCTATGCAAAATCACATTCAAAGCAAAACACATAACCCTCCTTACACTTGAACAACACATTGTCCTCAATGTGAGAAGGGGACAAACAAAAACATAAGGAAAGAAGAAACATAAATTAAAGTAAAAAAAAGAGTAAAAAAGAAGATTAATTTAAAAAGAAAGGGGGTTATATCAAAGCCTCATAGTGATGGAGGCAGGGATGGTGTTGGAGGTGGTAGTTAAAAGAGTGATGGAATTAGTTATCCTAGCTCAACACAAATTACTAAAGTTTTATTGAAAGCTCAAAACAATAAATAAACCTAACGATTTTAATCAAACTACTAAACCTGCTAATTTATGGTCCTTAGCTTGACCTTGCATTTATTAAGGCATTTTAATTATTCAAAGAGACATAAAGCACTCCTTGTCCTTGGGAATTGCTCCTCTGAGATAAAACTTGTAACGATGCTCTTTGACTTTAAAGTCTTCTTATTAGAATTTTCTAGTTAGAGGGCTCTATGATCGAAAACTTGAATGATCATAAATGATCCACTCCATTTAGATTTTAACTTCCCTAAAAATAGCCTCAACCTTGAATTATATAGCATAATTGCACTCCTACTCTAAATTCCTTTTGTTTAAGACGAGCATCGTGCCATTTCTTTACCTTTTCCTTATAGAGTTTGGCATTTTTGTACACATTATAATGAAACTCTTCAAGTTCGTCCAATTGTAAAAGTAACTTTTTGACTGCTTGTTTCCAATCAAAATTTAATGCTTTAATTACCCAGTATGCTCGATGTTCTAATTGAACTGGCAAATGACAAGCTTTCCCATACATGAGCCTATATGGAGTTGTTCTGATAGGTGTTTTAAAAGTTATCCCATAGGCCCATAAGGCATCCTATAGCTTTATTGCCTAATCCTTCCAGGAGCTGTTCACTGTCTTTTCCAAAATTTGTTTCAGCTCCTGGTTGACAACTTGCATTTGGCCACTAGTTTACAGATGGTAGTTGTAGCAACTCGGGAGTGCACTCTATATCTTTCTAAGAGAGCATCAAAAGATCTATTGTAATGAACTTATTATCGTACATGGCACTACGAACCGGTTGAATAACTATTTAATGAAATTTTCCACTACCTTCCCATTATTGGTTGGCAATGCAAAACATAATCCACTCTTACTAAAATCTACATATTTCCTATTAAAGATGGGAAAAGACCCATAAAATCGATGCCCCGTACATCGAAGACTTCCATTTTTAAAATGTTGGATAAAGGCATCCCATCTATTTTGGAGATGTTACCTATTCTCTAGCATCGATCACATTGCGCAACAAAGGTCTGAACATCCCCAAACAACTGTGGTCAATAAAATCCACTCTCAAGTATCCGAGCCGTAAATTAGTTGGCTCTATAATTCCCAGCATGTTGACCTTCATGACATTGCTTTAGGATTTCTAACATTTCTTCTTATGGAACACATCATCGCATTAACCCATTAGCACATGCTCTATATAAAATTGGCTCATCCCATATATATTAGTTATAATCATGCAAGAATTTCTTCCTTTTTTGGTAAGATAAATATGAAGAAAGTTTACCACTGGCAATAAAATTTATGATATCGACAAACCATGGTGTAGTCAAACTCTCGAGCTACATCAAGGTTTCATCAGGGAATTTTTCACTAATATCATCGCTTGGCTTGCATTACCCTCCTTTAAGTTTGGATAAATATTCTATAACCATATTTTTTGCTCCCTTTTTATCTTTCACCTCTATATCAAATTCTTGTAAAAGTAACACCCATCAAATGAGCCTTGCTTTTGCTCCTTTTTTGTTGAAAAGGAATTTTAATGTCGCGTGATCAGTGAATACGATTACCTTTGAACCCAAAATGTATTGTTGAAGCTTATCACACATATACACTACTGTGAGTAGTTCCTTCTCTGTAGTGGTGTAATTCAGCTGAGGTACTGCAATGGTCTTACTAGTATAGTAAATCGCATGCAACCTTATATCTTTTCCTTGACCCAATACATAACCTATAGCTTGGTCACTTGCATTACACATAACTTCAAATAGAAATGTCCAATTCAGTGGTGATAGAATTAGTGCTGATATTAATGCCTCTTTTAGTGTGTTGAATGCGAACATACACTTATTTTCAAATAAGAAGGGTATATCCTTGGCTAAAAGGTTTATCAAAATTCTTGCAATTTGCAAAAAGTCTTTGATGAATCGATGGCAAAATCCTGCATGACCTAAAAATCCTCACATATCGTTTGCGTTGTTTGGAAGTGGAACTTTCTCTATAACTTCTGTTTTTTCACTACCAACTTCCAATCCTTGGTGTGAGATTTCATGCCTTAGCATTATACCCTCTTGCACCATAAAATGACATTTCTCCCAATTCAACACCAAGTGTGATTCTTCACATCTTTGAATAACTTTGTCCAAATTAGTTAAAAACATTTTGAAAGAATCTCCAAAAATTGAAAAATTGTCCATGAACACCTCCATTATATCTTCTTTCATGTTAACGAAGATAAACAGCATACATCTTTGAAATGTAGCTAGGGCATTGCAGAATCTGAAAGGCATCAGTCTGTACATGAAGGTACCATAAGGGCAAGTGAATGTAGTCTTTTACTGATCATCAGGGTAGATGAAATATGATTATATCCTGAATATCCATCTAGGAAGCAATAAAATGAATGACCAGCTGCCCTTTCTAATGGGTTTTCCCAAGACCAGTAGGAAGCATGATGGGTTATTGTGGATCGTTTGACGAAGTCAGCCCATTTTCTGGCAATTAAACAGACTAATTCTTTGCATGTGCTAGCAAAGAAGTATATTGATGAGATAGTGAGATTATGTGGAATTCCTGACTCTATAGTTTCTGAAAGAGATCCTCGGTTTACTTCGAGATTCTGGGGAAGTTTATAAGAGGCTCTAAGAACCAAGTTAAGTTTTAGTACTACTTTTCACCCTCAGATAGATGGTCAATCTGAGAGGACCATTCAAACCCTTGAGGGAATGCTCACGGCATGTCGGATGAGCATTTGCCATTGGTCAAATTTGCGTACAATAATTCATACCATTCAACCATTCAAATGGCTCCTTATGAAGCGCTGTGTGGGAGGAGATGTAGAACTCCTATATAATGGGATGAAGAAGGACAAAGGAAGCTAATAGGACCAGAATTGGTTCAGATGATAGTTGATAAGGTCAAGTTAGTTAAGCGAAGGTTTAAAGTGGCTCAAGATAGAATGAAAAGCTATATTGATGCACACCGAAAGGAAATGGAGTATAAAGTCAGTGCGAAGGTCTTCCTTAAGACAACTCCTTGGAAAGGAGTCATGAGATTTGGCAAGAAAGGCAAATTAATCCTAGGATATATGGGTCCTTTTGAAATTTTTGAGAGGATTGGACCATTAGCCTATAGGTTGGCATTGCCACCAGAATTATCATAGATTCATGTTGTCTTTCATGTTTCCATGTTGAAGAGATATAGACCAGACCTCTCTCACATCATTTAGACCTCTGAGGTTCAGTTAAGAGGTGATCTGAGTTATGAGGAGGTTAAAGTGGAGATCTTAGATACTAAGCAAAAGGTCCTTATGAATAAGACAGTTCAACTAGTAAAAGTCCTATGGAGAAACCATTCCGTAGAAGAGGCCATATGGGAGCCCTTGGAAGCCATGAAGGAGAGGTATCCATACATCTTCAATGACTCAGGTAAGAATTTCGAGGACAAAATTCTTTTAAGAGGGGGAGAAATGTTGGCCCCCATATTTTTT
>JANQBM010000002.1:28873242-28884259 GCA_025594535.1 Erythroxylum domingense
TGGCTCAATCAATGAACAACAAACCGCCATTATTTTTGGGTGTCTTTTGTATGTATGCTCATGAGAAAAGGCAAAGCGAAGACGGTGGACGAAGAAAATAAAAGAATGCTTGCAAGTGTTTCTACGTACAAAGTAGCGAGAGGGAGCTGTCTCAGGTTTATATCAGAGAGAGGCAACAGTGAATAATTGCTTATATTTTCACGTTACTGTGACGTTTTCGTGTTCATTTCAGACAGTTCAGGCCTTGGGCCATATTATATTACCCTCAGGGTTAGGAAGATTTACTCAGCTATCCTCTTACAAATAATGTCTCCTCCTCATTCTTTGGTTCTAACATTCGTTCTCGTATTTGGGCTTTTTTTAATAATAAATAAAAGGTATTTTTCTTTTTCTTTTTTTAACCATTTGCATTGAAATGACTAGAAGGGACTGTGTATATGAAGCCGTGAAGTTTGACTGTCATGTACTTTTGTTAATTGTTATGGGCCATCCTTCAAAGTCCCACTACTGCACGTACCAATCTATAGGAATAGTCCCAGCTCACCTGCTCCTGTTTACAGCGGTCTTCAAGCAAGTGTGGGCGACTCCCTGGACTTTTGAGTTTTTTGCAATAATTCAATTACTTTATGTTGTTAGATGTTAGGTACATGGTAATTCAGAGACATTAATATCCGCTTTTTAAGGCTGCTATGGGTTTATAAAATATAAAAATTAGAAATAAGTGAAAAAAAAATCGCCAAAACAAGTAGGGTGAGCATAATTGGGAGGGAGTTCAATGAATAAGGGTTCAAGATTTTTGCAATTAAATGTTAGGTCGATACCATCCGCATCAAATCCTCTATTCTAATTATTCTGTTTTAATTATGTTTGATTAAATTTTATCTACACAATTATATAAAATTTACATAAATATATAAATAAAATTTAATAAAAAAATGATCAAAACACGTTTACAGAAATAAGAGATATGATTCTCATGCCACCTACTCTAATCCCTATCCATTGCGATTTGAGAACACCCCACCTGAAAAATAGTAAAAGTCCTAATCAAAAGCCAGCTGGTTCCATCTCATTCAAGCCGGTGCAGGATCACATCCTTGTATGGTGCCATCTACAAGAGCATTTCATACACTCTTTTGATAAGAACCGTACTTCTATTACATAGTATACTGAATTTGGTCGTGGATACAAGTTGAAGAGAATGCGAGCAGGGTTGTACCTATTATACACATTCTCCAAAGACATTGACGCATCTGTGATTTTCTTTTTTTTAGTAAATTTTTTTATGATTTAAATATCAAAATTTCTTTCTGTTGCAGGTATCGGCAAAGTATCCACATAGATAACATATTTTAAAAATAAATATATAAAAATGGATGTCTTTTTATCCTTTAGTTTCATATATTTAGATAACATAAGTTTATTAATATATAAAGTTTATTAATAAAAATAACATATGTTACTAATTTTTTTAAGTAAATATCAAACAAACTTAAGCTCAATGTATTTCAATAGTTCAAACCACTAAATTTTGATAGCAAAACGAAGTTACAATTTATATGAATTTGAAATATGTTAATTTCACTCCCAACATGTTGTTATTAGAAATTTAAATGCTTTAACTATAAGAATTAACCAATACAATAGTAATTAATATTGACATCTTTTGTCATGCGCCACACATTTTGCTTATTGCTTACGTAATTATCATGGAATTCACTTTGTAATTAATTGTAACACCCAATACCCAATAATAGAATCGGAACGCCGAGTGTTATCATATTTTTAAATATCTAATACTTCAAACTACAACATTTTTTATTTAAAACATCATTATTCTAGCAATTACTATTCACTTTATAAAAAATTAGAAAGAGTTTCCTCTATATTTACTTAAAACGTCCTGCAAGAAACTTTAATACACTTCCCATGCATGTTACTCAACTATCCATCTCTATGTCAAACTCCGTGATAAAATAATTTACTCATCCTCCAATACATTTCAACACATCTAAATCAGATTTGATACATAACTTTCATTTATTCATATATAATTCACAATAATTGCCCCAAAGTAAAATCCAACGGAAATGTATTATCGAGCTAGATAAGTGGGATTTTAAAATACGGGACCGAGTTCTTGGAACCATACACTTTTTTTATAATATTTACATATCAAGATTGAGCTCTCGGAGTCATGCAGTTCATAACACAAATTAAATATCTTACATCGGAACTGATCTCTCAGAGCCATACAATTCAGTAACATTGATATGCCAACCTTATCACATTGCTCCAATTTCTATCTATTTTATTAAGGGCAAATCTAATGAAATTCTATTGAAATTTCATAATAAAAGCTCATAATAACCAATTCAAGCTAATCCATATTCGACCAAGTAAATGTCATTTTTTTCTTCCGTTATTGGTTTTAATTTAATTCATACAACATTCAAGACATATTCATCTCACCAATTAGTCAAAAATAACATGCATTTCAAGTTTCTCAATTCAAACATAATGTTTGGGAAAAATACAAATTATAAGTCCAAAATCTCAATTAATCACATATACTACTTCATTTAAAAACCAATTAACTATTTTAACAACAATTTCATAAACCCCTAATTTTACTCAAGAACCCTAAATTTCCTAATGCACAAATTTTAGGAAAAAGTAGAATTGCAAGAGCACATACCAAATTGACGTCCAAATCTTCAAATTAGACTTCCATAAACTTCATTTTCATCATCAATTCCTTATTCCTTCTTTTTCTTTTTCTCTCTCTCCTTCAATTCATCTTCTTTATCTTCACAATATTGCATAAAAAATTAAATTTCATGCATTT
The DNA here is from genome assembly GCA_025594535.1 of Erythroxylum domingense. Taxonomy (NCBI): domain Eukaryota; kingdom Viridiplantae; phylum Streptophyta; class Magnoliopsida; order Malpighiales; family Erythroxylaceae; genus Erythroxylum; species Erythroxylum domingense. The sequence goes on from JANQBM010000002.1 coordinate 28,876,091, forward strand.
TATTCATCAATGCATGCAACTTCATAAAAATTATGTACTAAAAATAATCAAAACTCCGTTAACTTACCTTATAAATTTTCGAGTACTATTCATCAAGAATACCTATATACCTTTTCTTCATTTTTTTTCCAAACTTTTTGTTGATATGGTGAGTTTAGGGACCCTAGGTTGATGATTTAGTGTTTAATAGGTGATTTAGGGGTTTAAAATAAAGAAAATTGGCTTGAAAAAGAAAAAAATGAAAGAAAAATGAAGAAGAAAGGAGAGGTGATTCTCGACAATGTTTTGGAGAATAAGAAAATAGGTAGTTGACAAAACTACCATGTGGTCCCATATTAAAAGTTTTCCAATTCTTTTTTTGATCCAAAATTAACTTTATCTTTTTATCTATTCTTTATTTTGCTCAATAAAAATACCCATAAAAAATCAACTTCACATAAAGACCTTAATTAATATCATTTATTTTCATTAACATTTTTGGGTTTGACTTTCACCCTTTCTCGGGTCAAACTTTGACTTATAGTTAACTCTTGGTCAAACTCTCAAAACGAGCTCTAATTTGTTCATTGGGCTATCCTTGAATAATATTATCTGATGTCAAATAAAATAAAATGTAGTTTGGGTCCCGGGTATCACTATTCATCTCAGGATACACCATTCATGACCTAAAAAGTAATATTTATGAAATCGAGATTTTAGGGCGTTACATTAGTAGTTACTAAATAATTATGAATGCATGCATCGTTATATAACAACTTAATTGACACTCGAGATGAAGAAAGAAAGAATAGGTAAACTTAAAATGAAGGAAAAATATACCCATGGTTGTATTGGGAATTTGATAAGTATTAGTAATCGCTTTAACTGTCATAGTAAGGTAGTTGTAGCAATTTCAATAATTTTTAGATACAAAACATAATTAATTTTTAAATTAAATATTTTTTTGAAAGTGAATAATTGTATTATAAAAATTGTAAAGCCTTACAAAGATATCGTATAATATCTAACTTACTCTTTCATTTGAAGTTTTTAACTACAAAGATACTAGTTGACCAAAGTCAAATTTTAATTAACAAGACAACTTATGCTAGGTTGGTTTAAAAGCTCAATTTATTTGTTAGTAAATTGGAGTTGAATAATAAGAAAAGGATCCTTTTCCAACATCCTAATGAATTCCAAGCTTGTTCTTTTATCTGAAGTGGAGTGCCATTAGATTATAAGCTCCTACCCCTCTGCATAGACCTTTGATCAGGTAGGTTCCATCTTTTAGCAAATTCTTGGCTAAAGATTACCTTCCTGATTTTAAAGCGTATTATCTCCCTCATCTAAGCAAGCGTGTGCTCAATTTAATACATGTTACCTATACTCTTTTAGTTGAAGATTCTTTTATTTCCCTCCTTCCATACACCGTTTTAAAGATGTTAAGATATGTTTGTTTTATACATCTTATGAGAGCAACCCATATTACAATCTGATTATAGTATAATAGAGAATAAGTGACATTGCAAAGTGTCATGATCCTGCTCTATAGTCTACTAGCTTCTTGACAATTAAAGAATGGGTGGTGTATGCTCTAATTTTCTTAATTATATAAGACACAAATTAGAATGATGGTAGCTAACTACCTGCTTATCCTATCTTTTATGTTTAGTTTGTTCTTTATAGCTAACAATGTAATGAATGAAGCCTTAAGGAGTTGGATTTCACTCTAGGTTGATCTATACTAGGGAACAATAAGAGATTAATTATGAATACTTTTTATCATGATTGGTTGTTAACATCCTTGAGTGGTACATAACCTAGACAAATTTATCATATCTATTAAGTGATCTATAGTTAGGAACAATTTCCATTGTTAAGGACATTCCCCTCTCATAACATCTCCATGCATCAGCCTGTATTACCTCCTTTATTTTTACCTTATTATGGAAAACATGTCTTGATAGCTGGAGGTTCTGGGACTAGATCTAAAGGGCCTATATTATTCCAATTATCATATTAAAAGGAAGTGTTTTCTCTATTCCCTTCTCTTTTATTCATAATTGGTCTTAAGGAAGCACTCAATATGAGAATTTGTATCATAGCCCATAAGAAGCTTGCTTTAGACTCCTTTTTATAGAAGTTGATCCCCTTTAAGAAGTGAATATAAAACCACTTGACCCGTATTTCTTCATTCCTTATGAAAATTCTCTAGATTCATTTTGCAAGTAAGATTTTGTTGAAGGTTCTAATATATTTTAAGGTTCTAATATATTTTACTCCTAATACACTTTCCTTTTTTTCACACAAACATCTCGGCCCCTGACTTTTGCTTCTCTTTGATTATTTATGGTTCCAAACCAAATGAAATTGTTGATTATTTTCTCAATCTCCTTAATAAGGGCCTTAAGGAGCATAGAAAGTGAGAGTCGATACACTTGCATGTTATCTGAGATAAAGGTAAATAATTAAATCCTACTTACAAATGATAGCTATCTGTTCTTCTATTTATTCATTCTCTTTTGAATAGCTTTAAAGAGAGATATACAGTCCCTATAAGTTAGCCTCTTAGTACTTATAGGGACACAAAGTATTAAAAGGAAGTTCTTTTATCTCTTGGCCTATAAAAGTGCTTAAAATCTCTGCTTGGTGTAAAGCACTAGCTGATAGAATTAAATGACTCATGTTTTTGTTAATTGCTAATCAATCTTCAATTCCTTGCACTTATTGTGATATAGGAAATTGTTACCCTAGATTATATTGGGACTTATTAGCTTGTTAAGCATTTTCATGCACAAAGTGATTAGGTATAGGGATAAAGGGTCCCCTTGCCTTAACCTTTTTTTTCCTTTAATAAATTTTGAATGGCTTTTTATTGTATATTATGTTATAGGATGTGGTTTCCATACATTACTATGCCCATTTCCTAAATTGAATAGAAAACTCGAATGCTTTAAAAGTATATTGGATAAAAGGCCAATTGATTGAATAAAATTTCTTTCAGGAGTCAATTTAATTGCACAAGTTCTTGGACTCTTCTTTTTATGATAATTCCTAAAGAATTCTTAAGTAAGAAGGATGATATCTCTTATATTCATACCTTATATGAAAGCTCCTTGGCATGGATTGATAACTAAGGTAAATACTTCCCTGAGCATGTTTACCAACATCTTAGAGATGATCCTATAGATCAAGTTACAGTAGTATACTGGTATGTATTCATTTAGGTTTCTTGAGTTAAGGACTTTAGGTATTAAAATGACATAGGTTATATTTAGTTCCTTTAACATGGCTACATTCTTTAAAAACTCCAGTATAAACCTAGTCATTTAATCCTTTAGAAGATGCCAGATTTTTGGAAAAATTAACCATTGAAGCCATCAAGACCCGTGCTTTATAGGCATTCATCAAAGCTAAAAGGATAAAAAAAAATCTATTGTTCCATGGATATCATATGATTGATAAACTCTTTAAGGACCAAAATCAATGGCAAGATCCTCCTATATGCATGTAAATAAATGATATAAAAGACTTTCCTAATTAAATTTAAAAGTGTTTTATTTAATTTTAGAAGTAGTTTCCACTACTATTATAAAATAGTTTCTAATTAAAAGAATTATTTTTATCAGATTAGAAATAAATTTTCTAATTGGATTATAATATTTTACTTGTTAAATCTTAAAAAAGGAAATTTTCTACATTATGATAACTAAGAAGTATAATTTATTGAAAAGTGTTTTCAATTATATTTTATTAAAGGAGTTAAGAAAATTGGAAATAGTTTCAATTGAATTTAAAATTATTTCTGAATCAAATTAAATTTTTATTTAGAATAGAAATATAATCTATTTATGAATCAAGAGTTTAATCTAATTTAATTATCTAAGGAAAAATATTATTTTAGATTATGAAAGAATTATAACTAGAATCAAACAAAGCTTTATATTTTATGCATATAATTTGATTATGTATGCGATAAGTGATATTTGTTATAGGATTATCCAAGTCATTTTATGTGATAATGTGTAAGCTTAGTATACATATTAGGATGTTTAGCCTAGGTTTTGTGTTATTTGCATATAACTTGTGTTATTTAAATAATGAAGGTTTTTAAGCTTAGGTTTTGCATGCTTTCATGTGGTTTGATGTACATATATTTTGCATGGTTGTATGTCAATGTTTGGGAAGGATTTGGACCTTGTTTGTGTTGATTATCAACTTACTTGCATATGAATTTTGTTTTATGTATCAAAGGAGAAACAAAAGAAGAAAATAAGGTCAGACAAATGTGCTTAAGTACCTAAATGTTGTATGGGTTACTTATTCTGACTAGGGTATGCCCTAAGATTTTTGTACAGTTTCTTTGATTCAATACATTTACATTGTATCAAAAAAAAGAAGAAAATAAGGTTGGAAAATAACAGGTCACAATTGTGAAGCTTTTAACTTTCCAACATGCTCCATTTGCATCCTAAGTTCGTTTAAGCACTTAAAGGGGTTCAAAAACCCCATTTTAAACCCTAGAAATAAGAAGAGTCATGCAAAAAACCAAAAGGAGGAAGATAGACACATTTTTGGGTCGATTTTCAAGTCGAATCAAGTTATTCCAAGAGATCTCGATAACAAGAAATACACTGTGAAACCATTGATAAGAAACAATAGGCTTAACGAGATAGCTGTGTATTCTGGAAGTAAGATTTTATTCCGTATCAGAGACTCCTTGAATCTACTCCCTGGCAGCCTTAAAAACCTAGCTAAGAATCTATGCCCCAGTCTAAGCACGAAAGGGTCTATCCCATATAAAGATGTTACTCCATCCAATGTGCTAAGTATGAAAAAGATGTTGTTAGATTATATGAAATAGGACATCCTTCTCATTGGAGGTGTAATGCAATCGTGGTGGTGCTTCAGGATTCCAATGTACTCTGTCCAAGATCAGAACGAGCTTGTCGACGGACCACTGCCATCCCATTCTTGAGTGAGCTGAAGCTCAACCATCTTATCCACTGAACTAGCTATCGCTTCGGGTTTAAGCACTCAAACCAAAAGACCGGGAAACGTGGCGACATAGTAACCACGGGATGCCACACCAAGTTCCAACTTTGTTCTTCAACTCATAAGCCTTCCATTCTCTCATCTCTCATTTTTTTTGGTTTAGTTATTGTATAGAGAAGATGTATGAACTTGTTGTGAGGATGTTGTTAATGATTGTAATGGATTTCTAAGTAGATTTTAGGGTTGTTCTTACCATAACTATATAAGAACTCACTTTGGTTTAATGTATGGTTTACTTTAATGCTTATGATGTGTGGACTTTATATGCCTTGCTTACATTAAGAAAAGGAGTAAGGAAGTTAGGTTGGATGTACCACAAGTGTGGGCAGCCGTGAGAACACTTCACACATCAAGCTAACGTGGCATTTAGAGATAGATCTTAGATGTTTTGATGGTTTTCTATTAGGTTACTTCATATCCACTTAACAGTTAAGTAAAGTGTGTAGGCTAAAAGATCGTTGATCGTGGTTTTTCGATGTGTGTAAGTTTTAATTAATAACCTCAATAATCCGCAAAGGTATGGGTTGTTCACGTAGTACCTAAGGTGTTGATCCCACGAGGAGGGATAATTTAATCTTAAAATCTAAGGCTACAACAATTCATCGTAATTCAAAATGTAATAAAACTAATGCAAGAATTTAATTCAATCACGCAACCCAATTCCAAGAATCAATTTTGAAAATATTAACAAAGTAATAGTTGCAACACACACTCAAGAATCAACCTAAAGGAACTATCAATTGAGAAAAAGAGGAGTTTTTACCTATCTTTAACGCTAACCTAATCAATTATGAATTATCAGATTATTGGTCTTAGATGATCCTAGGTTTGATTACTTTTTCTCGAGTTATAACCATTAACCTTAAATTATAAACCCTAATTAGATTATGGAAAATTGCAATTTCTCAATTAGAAATTTATCCAAAACCCTAATTAGATATGAAGTTGTCCAATAAACTATCAAGAACCTATGCGAGATCTCTTTTTACACAATTACTGATTTGATTAATTTCTCGTTCTTATTAAATCACCTAACTCTCGTTAGCTTAATTTAATTTTTTCTCATTTGATTCACCCTCTCAGTCTATTACCGAATTATGCAATCATAGAAATCGGCGATAATAAATCTAGTAAACATAAAACAATCAGATTTTATTAAATGAAAGAGAAAAAACCTCAAAAGTGAGTATCGAACATCTCAACATTCACAAATCCTATCATCAAACTGTTATTCCCAATTTTATACAATAATAAAAATGGAAAATAACTGGAAATATGATCTTGGATGGAGACGGGAGGCAGCGACGTCGGGAAACTCCAAATCTGAGAAGTACGTCGATGTCGGCTTCTTCTTCACTTCTCTCTTCCTTCTCTTTCTCAATCTTTCGATGAACTCTCTCTAGGGTTTCTCTTCAAAGTGACTAACACAAAAAGCTCTTCATCTTCTTTGTCTTATTCTTTATATACCTTTTGTTTTCTGGGCAACCCTAGGATTTTTTCAGGGTCCCAAAGCTCCAAAATCTCCCTTGAAACTTGACATTTTTAAGTGTCTATGTGTCTGCCTAACGTAGGCCACGATCGTGGGCCACATCTTAGCCTTTTGTCACAATTGTGGCAAGCAAGCCACGATCGTGGACCATGTCCTAGGCTTTTATCACAATCGTAGCATAGCTAACTCTAGTGCTTCTGTCACGATCGTGGCCTATTGTGCCATGATCTTGGGCTGTTGTTTTAGCCCGAGTATCTTTAAAACTTCTTCTTTCTTCGATGTTGACCCTGAAACACTAACAAACACGTCAAAGTACTCAAAAACATAATAATTAAGCTCAAAGACCTATATTAACCCCTAAAAACACTTAAACATAATTAATTAACAAACTAACACAATTCTAACCTAAGCATATACTAAACGATTAAGTTAAAAATTAAATGCATATCAAACTAAGCCCTAAAATATGATGCAATTCACACTTATCAACATCCCCACACTTAAACGTTTGCTTGTCCTCAAGCAAACAAAACAACAAACATACAAAAGTTCACACAGCACACAATGCAGTAATGAGACAATGGCTTTAACTTTATTAATAAATTTAAATTTAAACACAATCATTCGAGTCATATCAAATCATTATCAAACAAAATCCGTGAGTAGGAGATTTGAATTAAATATACATATTAATTCAGACTCAAGTATTAAATTGTTTACCCTTTTCAATTGCACATACACATTAATAATTCTTTAGTCATTCAAACTCTGTAACTACTCCTAAGTATGTTTTCATGAAAAGCCAAGCTATTACAAGTTCAGTAGGTATTTATTCGAAAATTCTTTTTTAATTTACTTTTTTGTGAACATGGACTTAGACTTTTTACGCAGAGGCAAATACAGGTAATGAATGTCGATCTAGTTACTCAATTAAGACATGTTTTTTATTAAGCTACTTGGTTAGAATATCATTATAACCTTTTTACGCAAAGGCACACAGTTGTGATGCATGTCGATCTAGTTACTCAGCTACATCACGTTCTCAAATGGCTACTAATTCTATTCATAACCCAAAGGCTAGTGAAATAGTTATTTATTTAAAATTAAAAAACATGATTTTTTTATTGCCTACTTTGTTGCTTAGCTACTTGTTTCCATAAAAAAATAGTAGCAAAGCTACTTAAGTTGAAAGGCCTCAAATTATGAATGAATGTTATAATTTAGAGGGTGACAAACTAACACTAAGGTCCTGTTTGGCAATTAGCTGATTGCATTAGCTATTAGCTAATAGCTAATTATATCAGCTGATTTGATCAGCGGATTGTATTAGCTGTTTGTCATTTGATGTTTGGTAAAATTAGATATTTAGTATTAGCTGTTTATATGTAAAATGACTTATGAGGACATAACTTTAAAAAAATTATAAGAATATGAATATTATATATCTTAGTATTTCATTGAATATTCTTATAGGAATTTACATTTTAGATATTTAATTCTACAAAAATTAAGTTTATAACTCTAATAAAAAACATAGAACACATAGTAGTAATAATAATAACAACAACAACAACAACAACAAGAATAATAATAATAATAATAATAATAATAAATAATAATAATAATAATAATAATAATAATAATAA
>JANQBM010000002.1:28884359-28899312 GCA_025594535.1 Erythroxylum domingense
AATTTCCAATTTGCCCTTCCATTTATACCTAATGTCTATTTAAACTTAAGTGGTCTTCCAAAAATGCCCTTATATCATTTTACAACATTAATACTTTAAGTCCATCAATCTATGAAATAAATCCTCCTAAACTTGACATAATAATTAAACTCCAAATAAAATGGTTTATCTAACAAGACCATAAAATTTATTTAGATCATGCTTAATAAAATCAATAAAAAAATTTGAGGTCCAACAATTATGATCTAATTACATGTTTTTTTATGTTCCAATAAAATCAAGAATATTATATCAAAGTCTAATTTCAAACAGAGAGATTGAGAAATCATAGGTTTGAATAGATCTACTATAATTGGAAATAGTTGATTGCAAGCCTAGAGATAAGATAACATAAATCATCCAGATTAAGGTAACATAACATAAATCGTCCAGATTATGGTCAAACTTAATTGAGGGAATCATAAATTAGTAACTCAATCCTATAAACTTTAACCTAAGTAATTCGGTTAGAAACCTTTGCATTAGTTTTTAGTAAACTTAAAGTCAGCTATTAACATGTCATAGGAGTCTCCACGATCTAATAAATCAACAGAACAATTGCTTAATAAAATATCATTATGTGAAGGGTTTTGGGGGAACTTGAAACCTAGATATTGATTTTCTGATATGGATAATTTTCTTAGTTCTTCCTAAATTCTATATTTAATGTCATTATCCATTTATTTTACTTATTTTAGTTTTATTTTATTTTTGTTAAAAATCTAAAATCAATCCTTAGGCTAGATAATAGGAAAAAGGTAATTACTAGCAATCACTGTCTTGATGGATCGTCCTATACTTACCATACTTACAGTTATTACATAATTGACTAACTCATGAAATAGGTTAATCAAGTTTTTGGAAATGTTACTGGGGAAGGTGATATTAGGAACCTTATAGTTTTATTACACTAGTCATTATTTTAGTTAGTTAATTTTGTTTTATTTTTGTTTTACTTTATGTTAGTTAATTTGTTTTAGTTAGTTTATTTCCTTAGTTTAGATTTAGACTCCAGGTAAGTTTAAGAGCCAAAATACCACTGAGAACTTACTAAACGGAGATCCTAAGATAGAAAGAATTGTGTGGATGAATCGTCGTAGGAATAACCTTAGAGAGATTGAGCTAGATCGTCAAACAGAGGATTTGTAAGATCACAGATGCCAAAGAATCTCGTAATATGACAAACTAACCACAAACAATGTTCGACTATACTTGGGCAGATTTATCTGGCACCGAATCTAGCATAGTGAAGCTAACTATGCAAGTAAATAACTTTGAGATCAAGTTGAGCATCATCCAAATGATGGAATCAAAGATAAGGACCCCAACATGCACATCTCTAACTTCTTACAAATCTGAGATATTTTCAAGATAAATGGAGCAAAATATGATGCCTTTAGGTTGTGTCTATTTTCTTTATGCATAAGAGGAAAGGCTAAATAATGGCTAAACTATAAGCCACGTTCGTCACTTACCCCCTACAATCAAGTGACAAAAATGTTTCTACTTAAATGATGTCCTCCTGTAAATAATACATATTTGAGAAATGACATCTCAAACTAAGGGCGAGTGATTATATGATAGTTGGGAGAGATTTAAGGAGATGGTTAGATGATGCCTACATCACAGACTACCTTTCTGGATGCAAATCCAAACATTCTATAATCGACTAAGTCAAAGTACAAGGTAGTCGATAGATGGAGCAGCTAGAGGGATGCTAAACAAAAAATAATTGAAGTGGCTCAAGAGCTAATAGAAGACATGGAAATGAATAATTATCAGTGGTGTTCAACTACAGCACGAATCGCCAATAGGCTATCAGGAGTTTATAAAGTAGATGTTGTAACAAAATTTGCGAGTCAATTGGAAGCCTTGAGTAAGAAGATAGAAATAATCATTATGGCTCCATCTGGAAGAGTGATATGGTGCGACGCATGAAGGCTTGAACACTAAGGACAAGATTGTCAATTAGATTAACCCGAACTTTGGGGAATGCTCTAAGACCTCCAAAATAATCCTTATAGTAATACGTACAATCCTAGATGAAAGAACCACCCTAACTTCTCATGTGGTCATCAAGGTCAAAAAAGAAATAACTCTCCTCTTAGATTTTAAGCACAAACATCACAATCAAGAAAATTGGGCATGGATAAGTTGATGATGGATTTTATTCAAGAATCGAGGACAAACCATCAACAAACATATGCATCCATATGGAACTTAGAAATAAAATTTTGACCAACTAGCCAAATCAGTACTAGAGAGACCTAAAGGGAGTTTATCGAGCACAATTGAAACAAACCTGAATGAGAGGATAATGGTAATCATCTAGGCCACTAAAAAGAATTGCCAACAGAAAGAAGAAGAAAAAGTAACTATTGAGGGTCACTTTAAAACTGGTGGCAACCCTATTCTGAAGCAAGTCAAGGAACATCAACCTATTATTATATATCCTATAAGAACCAAGTAGAAATCATTGGAAAAAGAGTTAGACTATGCCCTTAACTGGTTGAAAAAAATTAAAGAAGAGTTTCCTTATGATAAACTCCTTACTTAGAGATCAAAGAGCATAAAACCATTGGAAGAGATATCATCAAACAAAGAGGAACTAAAGACATTGGAGAGAGAAGTGTTAAGCAAGGAGAGCTCCAACGAGGTGACAACAATACTGTAGAAACAAGCTGACCTAGGGAATTTATATATTCCTTTTACTATCAATAGTGTCAAAGTGGATAAGGCTTATGCTGACTTAGGAGCCAACATAAATATGATGCCTTACACTTTATACAAGATAATAAAATTAGGTAAATTAACACCAATTAGGATGTGTGTGTATATGGCTAATATCACTCACTCATCCTAAGGGCATAATCAAGGATGTGCCTGTTAAAGTTAACAAATTCGCCTTCCCTATTGATTTTGCCATTATGGATATAGATGAAGATTTGGAAATACCTTCAGTCCTTCAGTAATTGTTTTTAGCTATCACTAAGTCTCTTATAGAAGAGGATAGAGGTGAGTTAACCCTAAAAGTAGGGGATGAGAGGGTAACATTTTAGAGTCACTGATGGTAAGAATAATCCTCTTGAATTTTCGAATGCTATCAAGGTAAAGGAATATTGTGATCTTGCAAGGAACCACTATATAAGTTAAAAATTCAGGGGAATATACAAAAAAAGAAAAGTGGTGGAAAGCACAGACATATAGCTTACTTATAGCTTTATGGAACCTATGGTTAGGCTATAACCAAATGATTCATTCAAGCTACTGTAAACAATCAAGTATATCGAGGTAGTGACTATAAAGAAGCGTTGCATAGGGGGCAATCTATTAGTTTCATATTATTTTTTCACTTTTGTTTTAAATTAGGTTTTAAGTTTTAAATTTTGAGTGTTTTATAATAAAAAATTAAACATCTTGAAGAATTTTATATAATCGTGATGTAGGGACAGTGTGTTAGGCGCGTTAACATTAACGTGCAAGAATTACTATGTTGGGTTATTAAATTTTAAATTTACACAATTCAAGAACACATTAAATTGTTCTGCACATTTATATGCACGACCGTGCATATGAGCATCCAAAATTATGAAACGAGTGATTCTGGAAAGTGCCCAGTCTAATGCACAGCTATGAACAAGATCGTGCACTTTCATAATGAACGTTAAAATGCACTAATTTGTCATTTTTTGCAATTTTTTTCTTTTACTCTCAAAGTTACTATCCCCCCTATTCGCCAAACCAACTTTTTGCATTTTTAGCCATATTTAACGACACCTAAGTAAGTTTCCATGCTACTTTAAATTTTTTATGCATGATTTATTGGGGGTTACGTGTTATTTGTGGATTTTCCCACCGAAAATGCTAAAAACATGATTTTAGAATTTTCAGAGAATTTATGTCTTTAAATACTTTCTTAGGATCTAACAATCGGCTCTAATCTTCATTTGATTGATTTTATCATTTAACTTGAGTCGTTGCTTAAGAATTGGGTTTAAATTTGACTTTATTAGTGAAACTTTGTGAATTTGGTTTGTTACATACTTTAATTGTGATGTTTTTGAGTCAAACTAGTTTAATTGGTCAATCCCAACATTGATTAATGATGGGCTTGTTTTTAATTTCATAGGTTCCATGTTGAGTTGCGTCAAATTAATAAATTTGACTTTTAAGTTTTTAATTCCAATTTTAGGGTTAGAATTGTCTTTTAACAATTAAGTCTTTTAACAGTGTATAATTTTAATTTGTAATTAATTAGTCGATTTTATTTGAGAGTTTATGTCTTTAGTCATTATAATTTTGTAATTGTTTCACTGACTAAGTTTTTGCAATTGGTACGTATTGAGCTTGATTAAAATTAAGTTTGGAAAAGTGTATCTTAGAGATCGATGGGTTAGCTTTCTCATACTTGGTTTAAAAGTTTCAGGCAAAATTGTGATCTTCTAGTTCGAGCTTTAAAATCTGTAAGCCCTTAAATACTATAAGTGCATAGGTCGTGACTGTAATATAGGAGCTGTCGATCCCATGAGGAAGAGCCTAATATAATCTTAAAATCTAAGGCTAACAATATATGAAACTCAAAATAAACAATGTAACAGGAGTAATCACGAGAATTTAATTCAACAAAATAAATCAGAAATTGAACATGAATGAATTAACAATTGATCAATAAGCAATCATAATATAAATCAACCATAAGGAATTTACCAATTTATGAGAAAGGGGATTTTATTTACCATTAATGCTAACCTAGTTGATTATGTGTCAATGGAATGTCGGTTCTAGACTATCCTAAGGCTAATTACTCTCTCTCGAGTTATAACCATTGCCCTAAATTATAAACCCTAATAAGATGATGAAATTTGCAATCTCTCAATCACAAATTATTCAAAACCCTAATTAGATCTGAAGCATTCTAATAAACTACCGGATCTCTCTCCACACAAGTACCAATATGATTTGTCACGATCTCTATTAAATCACCTAACTCTCATTAATCTGATTTAGTCATTTTTCATTCAGTTCACCCTCTCAATTTATTACCAAATTATGCAATAATGCAATCAAATCAAGACTTTCATCCAAATAACACAATCAACTAAATTATCATTAAATCAAAATAAAATCCCGAAAGAGAGTTTAGAACATCATCAATATTCCAAATCCTATCATCATACTATTCATCTCAACTTTACATGTGAATAAAATTGAAGAGAAAAGGAAATACAACTTAGAATAGACAATGGGAGGCAGCGACGATAGAAAACCTCCTAATCCGAGAAGCACATCGAGTCAGCTTCGTCTTCCTCTTCCTCTTTCTCTCTTTATGTTTTTCAACAGTGGATACCGGAAAGCTATATTTTATCTATCTCTTTATATTCTTTTTATACTTTTTTGTGTTTTGGGTAACTCTATGGTTTTTTCAGGGTTCGAAAGGTATAAAAAATCCCTCAAAACATGAAGATCATGAGTGTTTGTGCATCTGCCCGATGCAGATCATGATCGTGACTCACATCTGAGCCTTCTATCATGATCATGGCATGCATGTCACAATTGTGGGCCATTCCTTAAGCTTCTGCCATGATCGTGGCCTACTAGCAATGATCATGGGCCTGTGTTGTCACTCGAATTCCTTCTGAAACTCCTCCGCTCTTCGATATTGACCCTGAAACACTAGCAAACACATCAAGATACCTCAAAAACATAATATTTAAGATCAAATACTTGTACTAACCCATAAAACACTCAAAACACAAATAAATCACAAACTAACACAATTTTAACCTAAACACATACCAAATAATCGAATTAATGGCTAAACACATATCAAACTATGCCCTAAAATATGATGCAATTAACACTTATCATGTCCCCACACTTAAACATTTGCTTGTCCTCAAGCAAACAAAATAAAAAACAACACAAAATCACAAAGCACTCAATGCAATAACAAGACAATGACTTCAGCTTCATGAAATAAATTTAATTTTGAACACAATAATTCAAGTTGTTCAAATTCATTAACATGCAAAATCCACGCCTAGGAGGTTTGAACTAAATATGCTTATTAATCAAAACTTAAATGTCAAGTTTGTTCACCTTTTTCAATTGTACACACACATCATTAATAATCATTTGGTCATTCAAACTTTGTAATTAATCCTATGTACGTTTTCATGAAAAGTTAAGCTATTTACAAGTTCGGTAGGTTTTTATTAGAAAACTTTTTTTATTACTTTTTATGGACATGGACCAAGTATTTTTACACAGAGGCAAACATTGGTGATGAATGTCAATATGATTACTTGACTAAGTCATGTTTTTATTAAGTTGTTTGGTTGGAATGTAATTATGGCCTTTTGATATGAAGGCACGCATTTGTGATGCGTGTCGATCCGGTTACTCGGCTAGATCACGTTCTCAACTAGCTACTAGCTTTATTCATAACCCGAAGGCCAACAGAATAGTTATTTATTTAAAATTTACAAACACATTTTTTAATATAATGCCTACCTTGTTGCTTTAGCTACTCGTTTTCATAAAAAATACTAGCAAAGCTACATAGTCAAAAGACTTAAAATTATGAATGAATGTGACAATTTATAAAGTGGTAAACTACACTGAATCCTAATTAACTTGCATATTTTAGCCAAAGAACCCATATCACTACTTTCGCGAGCTAATGGCTCTTTACAACCTAATAGATTATGTTCAAAATTAAATTGATTTCATTCCATCTAATCCATTGACACATTCACACAATGCACAATATGCAACTTAACAAACTATCATACAATATGCAAAATTTGCACTCAAAGTAAAACACACAATCCTCGCCACACTTAAACAACACATTGTCCTCAATGTGAGAAAGAGACATACAAACACACAAAATGGATAAATCAAACACAATATATGAAAAGTAAGAACAACAATAGGAACTAAATCGGTTAAAACACGAACTCATGGTGATGATGGTGAGGTGTTGAGACCAAATCTACTTGACGCTCAAGATTGTTGTCTTATCTTAGAATTGATTAAAGAGAGTAAGAGAATTAGTAATCCCAGATCATTTCAAATTAATAAAATTTTATTTAAAATTCAAAACAATTCTAACTAAATTTAAAAATTTAAATCTAACTACTGAACGTACTAATTTATGGTCATTAGCTTTACTCGTATTATTGGAAACTCAGTTGGGATCAATTATGAGTAGCTTGCTTCCACCCTTTTTGTTCAACATCAGTTTTGTAGCCTGTAAGTAAGCTACAAATTGCAAAAAAATCATAAGGACAATATTGATAAAATTATGAAAACCAATTAAGCTTAGTAATGTCCTTTTCACTAACAAATTGTCAATAAAATAGAGAATATTGAAACTCCTTGCATCTTCTATTAAGTCTAGCAGTTTGTTTGGTAAAAGGGTAAGCTGCTCTTGCTCTTCCTTAGTCACTCCCTTTTATTTTTCTTCTTTTGCTTCACGAACAGAGACTTTTATAGTCATTTTATTTATCTTGTTGAAATCCATGTGACCTTCGATTTCTAAACTGAATCTCATTATTGTTAGATCAATGAAAATTTAGGTCGTTATACCACCCCAA
This sequence comes from Erythroxylum domingense, assembly GCA_025594535.1. Classification (NCBI taxonomy): domain Eukaryota; kingdom Viridiplantae; phylum Streptophyta; class Magnoliopsida; order Malpighiales; family Erythroxylaceae; genus Erythroxylum; species Erythroxylum domingense. The sequence continues at coordinate 28,892,000 of JANQBM010000002.1, forward strand.
CTGGTATGTGCTAGAATAAAGATTGTTATCTCCCTGACCAACTTATGCTCCATTAAAGTTGAATTGCTCCACGTTGTTGTTTTCACCTAAGAAGCAATTAACTACAATATAGCTCTCTTGTCCATAGGACTCATATTCGTGCTGCATTGTTATGACTGAAGAGGAAAGGTGGCTTTCAAGCTATTCAATTGCTTGGTTAAGTTGTCGATCTCAGCCTGCAATGCTTTCATTGACTTTCCAGCAATCACTCCTCTTAGTTCCTAAAAGGTTAACAGTTGTCTACTTCGTTCTGATTTCCAAAGACAACTAGTGTATGTCATGTCTTCTAACATATTGTGTGCTGCTTCAACTGTTTTACTCATGAATAATCCTCCAGCAGCTGTGTCTATAGTGCTCCTTGTGGGTGGATTAACTCCAATGTAGATGGTTTGCAATAGGAATTTGTTGTGCAGGTTATGATGAGGATAGCTCCTTTGCAACTCCTTATACTGCTCCCACGCTTCATATAAGGACTCCCCGTCATTTTGCTGGAAATTGATAGTTTTCTTTATTAGTCTTGTTGTCTTATTTGGAGGGAAATCCATATCTTGAAAAACTCGCACCAACTATTCCCAAGTTGTTATGTTGGCTGGGTAGAGAGAATTTAACCAGGCTTTGGATCAATCCTTAAATGTAAAGGGAAAGAGTCTCATCCTAATAGCATCCTCCGTCATCCCAATATATCGGAAGATGTCACAAATTTCTAAGAAATTAGCTAAATAAGCATTGGAATCCTCATTGGCTAATCCATAGGATTGCACGTTGGTTCGCAGTATGTTTAGCAATGATGGTTTCACCTCGAACATATTCACTTACACCGATGGTTGTGTAATCCTTTCACGAGGGGCATTGAGTTGTGGCCTCATGACGTCCACAATGGTCCATCGCTCTCCATAATGTATTTCCTCCGCCATCGTTCTTTCCATCTCTTATTAGCGTTCAACTCTTGAGATTCCTTCTTGTTGTTTGGTGATATTCAAGTTGATGTGTCGTCTACTTTATGCCCAGATTTTATTTTTATTTTTTCTTTTTCTTTTTTTTTTACAAAATAAGGTGAAAAAACTTAGAAAAATAAGAATTAAACTAATCTACACCTCCCCGATAATGGCATAAAAAACTTGATCGTGTCATTAGAGTTTTAAAATTTATAAGCCCTCAGATACTGTAAATGCATGAGTCGCGACTGTAGTATAAAAGGTGTCGATCCCACGAGGAACGGGACTAATATAATCCTAAAATCTAAGGCCAACAATATACCTAACTTAAAATAAACAATACAACAGAAGTAATCACAAGAGTTTAATTCAACAAAATAAATCAGAAATTAAACACGAATGAATTAACAATTGAGCAATAAGCAATCACAATAGAAATCAACCTAATGAATTGACCAATTTATAGGAAAAGGGATTTTACTTATCATTAATTTGATTATATGTCAATGGAATGTCGGTTTTAGACTATCCTAGGGTTGATTACTCTCTCTCAAGTTATAACCATTACCCTAATTTATAAATCCTAATTGGATTATGAAATTTGCAATTTCTTAATTCACAAATTATTCAAACCCTAATTAGATATGAAGCACTCTAATAAACTATTGGAATATCACACGAGATCTCTCTCTGTACAATTACCAATATGATTTTTCATTATTTCTATTAAATTACCTAACTCTCATTAATCCGATTTAATAATTTTTTATTCAGTTCACCCTTTTAGTTTATTACCGAATTATGCAATAACGTAATCAAATCAAGGCATTCATATAAATAAATTATCATTAAATTAAAATAAAATCTCGAAGGAGAGTTTAGAATATTATCATTATTCCAAATCCTATCATCATACTATCAATCTCAACTTACACGTGAATAAAATTGGAACGAAAAGGAAATGCAACTTTGAGTAGATGATGGGAAGCAACAACATCAGAAAACCTCCTAATTTGGGAAGCACATCGAGTCAGCTTCGTCTTCCCATTCCTTCTTCTCTTCCTTTTCCTCTTTCTCTCTTTAAGGTTTTCAATAGTGGCTGCTAGAAAGTTCTCTTCTCTCTACCTCTTTATGTTCTATTTATACTCTTTTATGTTTTGGGTAACCCTATGGTTTTTCTAGGATCCGAAAGGTCTAAAAAATCCCTCAAAACATGAAGTTCATGACTGTCTGCATGTCTGCTCGTTGCAAACCACGATTGTGGCTCATATCTGAGCCTTTTTTCATGATCATGGCATGTAGACCATGATTGTGGCCCATTCCTTGAGCTTCTGCCACAAATGTAGCTTACAGGTCACAATCGTGGGCCAAACTTAGAGCTTTTATCACGATCATAGGCTTGTGTTGTGTCCCGAATTCCCTTCAAAACTCCTCCGATCGTCAATATTGACCCTGAAACACTAGCAAACACATCAAGGTACCTAAAAAATATAATATTTAAGCTCAAAGACATACTAACCCATAAAACACTTGAAACATAAATAAATCACAAACTAACACAATTTTTGTGTTTTTGAAACTTGTTTAGGGTTAGAACCCTAGATCAAGCATTGCATATACATGCATAACATTAGCATTCATACATGAATTGTATTTTGTACACATTACAAAGATAGTATACTCACTCAATTGACTCATTCTGGGGTATGAAAAGGTTAAAACGTTCATGATGTGAATTATGAAACGTTTATGCCTTTGAATTTTGGTTTAATTGATTACTAGTAGTGAATTTGAAATTAACTAATATAATTGGAAAATGGAGTAATTAAATGTATATTTGGTCTAGGAAAAATGCCATGTGGCAAGAAAAATTTAGACATGCAAATTAGGATGATTAAGCCTATAATTGATTGACATTTGGCATTGATCATTGTGTTACAAATAGACTAGTAAGTTGATGACAATTGACAGCTGTGATTACATGACATATGACTTAGTATTATGGGTGACATATGGTAGCATATTTACTTGATAAATGGTGTACCTACTTTTAGACATATGGAAATTTAATTTGGTGACACATGCCATTGTAGTAAGGTGACACCTAACACCTTAGGTGTAAGCTTTAGCAGGAGAAACTCTAATTAAGCTCATTCTTGTTCTTCCTTCCTCTCACACACCACCGAACCACTCTTCTCTTTCACCTCCCTGTGTTTGTTTATGTTCATATCTAATTGTTGCACTAATAATCCTTGCTTTACCCTCACAAAGTTAAGTAGAGAATCAGAATATAGTTGCCTTATTATCCTAGCCAAATTCCATCCAAGTTCCACCTAGAATGTATGATGATTCTGTATGTTTGGAGTACTTATTTAGAGTGACTTTTGAGTTGGGATTAGAACTAAACAATTAAGTAAAATATTAGTGTTTATGGCACGTTATAATAGAGAATTGATGATGATGAATATGATGTTAATGATTAAAGTGTGCTAGAATATGTTAGCTGTAGTGTTTTCACTAAACATGCATCAGTATTTTAGCCATATCTTGATCTTTTGAAATCCAAATGGAATTATTTTCAATTTATATTAAACTAGAGACATATGGATACAATTTTCATAAAGGAATCTAATTTTAATTATGTTTCTAAGGATTTCTAAATTTGGCTTGAACTTGAATACTGGATGTTGTCTTGGTATGAGAACAGTCTGTATTATTTTGAGTATAACTCATAGAATACTAAACTAAATTGCATGAAATTGATGTCGTTAGAAACTTAAGACATATAGAAATATTTTTTTAGAAGAATGTATTGCTAAATACCTCATTTTCTATGTCAAAAGGGCCATGCAATACTGATCCAAAAATTTGTCTTGAGAAAAAATCTGGAAAATCAAAGCTGTAGGTCAAAATTTTGGTTTCAATTTCATCTTCCTCTTTCAACCTATTTTACATATCTTTAGAGCATGAATTTGAAGCAACTCAAAGAATTAAAGTTGTAGGTCTAGGTCTTAGCTTGAATTTGAAGCAACTCAAAGAATTAAAGTTATAGGTCTAGGTCTTAGCTTGACCCCTGTTAAAGTAGCTTGATTAAATAGTGACTAGAGCTTAAGTTATGTTTGTTTTCCTAATACTACCTGTGTCAGACCCCTGTACAGGAACCTTATATTATTTCCTAATTTTTGGGGACTTTAGAGCTCGAATTAGTCAAAGTATAAAAAATGAAAAATGCTTATTGATGTTTCATTAATGCTTCTGTGAAACGGTTTAGCCAGAAGATATTTTGATAAGTTTATGTAGTTAATTGAAGTCATAATATGAAGAAGGGACTGTTTTGATGTGTTGAGTTCAAATCTGGAAATTCTGATTTGTTAAAGAAATAAATGAGTTCTTTTAATGAAAATATGAGCCTTAGGATATGAATAATGTGTATAAGGTATAGATGAATGGATATTGAAGAACATAGGTTGTTTATGAATGAGAATTACGAATGTATGAGTATCTGTTGCTAGAAAAATTTTAGTGCATGTATAGATTTAGCTTGCTAAAATTTCAGATGTAAAGTATGATGTGTATATATTATAAGAAGCTTTTAGACCATGGAAATGTTCAAGGATAAGTATACAAAGTATGATGTTGATTGGTTAAGAAATTCGAATAAGGTTACATACCCAGGAAAGTCATTGAGCATGCATTACTTATGGCACATACATATATGTATAAAGGAATATGTATTTGATTGATCGAATTTGTAATATGAATTATGTGTGAATTGTATGATTTATAAACGTTAAAGTTAAACACCATCATCCCGACATTGTCGGACCATCTAGACAATAACTTAAATCGGAGCGTACTGTGAATCAACCTAGATGATTTCACTAAGATTGATCTTGTTTATGTTTAATTTCCATTTATTGAACTAATAATAACTTAATTATGATGATTCCGAACATTAATAGTTTGAGGAGATTGATATTTGGGAATGTATTGGAAGTGTTCTATTTGCATCTGAGTTTTGACTAATTTCTAAATACTCAATGAAAGTTGAATGCCAAACTGAGGTCTAATGAATCTGAGATTCTGTCTGTGCATCATAAGTAAATGTTTTTTATGGCATATTTTGTTATTTGATGCATTTCACAAAATTCATGTTCAGATAAAGGCATTGTGATTAGAGTAGCCAGTCTGAAAGAGCTTTAAACTTAGAATTCTAAACGTAGAGCTTTGCTTCATGATTTCTATATTTGACTGAGCCCAATGGGCCAATATCTATATCTGTATTTAAAAGGCTCTTGGTCACAATAAATAATAATGAATCTAGTGTCTTATATGCATCTGCATTTGTATATTTATGATTATGGAATATATGATTAAGTGATGATAAAGTGATATGCCATGATAATGTGATTGATTGGGTTATACATGTTCTGAAAGAATGTATGTGAAATGCGTGACATTTATTATGTCTTATTGAGATGGAAAATGTTGAGAAATTGGTTGGTTATGTGATATTTGTGTATTTTACTACAGTGAGATCATCAATGATGGCTCACTCATTAAGTTCACAAAACTCGTCAAAAATTGCAACGTGGCTTTTCAAGTACGAGACAGAAGACCTAGTTCCTAAGATTTTCTAGAGGAACAATTTAGATTAAGATATGGATCAAAGGTCTGACAGCCAACATCAGAGGAGTTGTAGATTGTATTAAATAGTTTCTTTGACATGTAGAACTTTTGTATAAAAGATTGTAAACTTTCTCATATTTGGTAATGTAAATATTTTTTTTAATGACTATAATGTAAACTTTTGTGAATGAATGAAATGAAGAGTTGAGGTTTTAAGTATTGTGTATTTTTTATGATTCCATTTAAGAGATTATGTTTACTTTAACATATCATTGTCATAGGATATGTTGGGCCCCAAATTTTTTTTATTATTATTTATTTTATTAAGCATGATTTGAATAAATTTTGTGATCTTGCTAGATAAATCATTTTATTTGAAGTTTAATTAGCATGTCAATGTTAAGAGGATTTATTACTTGGATTGATTGAATTAGAAGTATTAAATGGAGAAATTAAGATTAAGTTAGAGTATAGCATGGTGTAAGTTGAATTGAAGAAGTAAGAATGTGTAAGGGCAAAATTGGAAGATCACTTAAGGTTAAAAGTGATAAGGCTTATATTGGAGGGCAAAAGGGACATTGTGTGATTTTTAAAAGTATAAGTTATAAGAAATAAAATTTTTATCTTGCTGAAGAAGAGGGAAGCACGAAAATTGGAGGGAGAAAAAGAGAGAGAGGAGAGAAAGATGAGAAAAGCTAGGGTTTATGAAGATCTTGAAGATTTTGAAACTTCAACAAGTAAGTTGCTTTAAATTTCATTTGTTTGGTTAAACGAAACTCAAATGAAGTTGAATATGGATAGAAAGTTATTGATGAATGATATAATCAAGTGTTCTTTTAGGGTTAATGATCAAATGTTGTTTATGAATTTGTTTTGAGTGATTTTAGGTTGAAATGAAGTTGAAAATGAAGTAGAAAAGATGGTTTAGGTTTAAGATGGGATATATGTGAAAGGTGGGAAGTTAAAATCTGGAAAATGAAACATGTTCTACATATGCTTATGGTTTAGGTTTAAGATGGGATATATGTGAAAGGTAGGAAGTTAAAATCTGGAAAATGAAATATGTTCTGCGTATTCTTCTTTCAAAGTTCGCCACGGCCAACTCTCCTTAGTTCGCTATGGCCAACTTAAAGGATGAAGGGTCGCCGCGACCAACTTTCCAATACAGAACATGCTTCGGTATTTTGAGCATATCTTTTTCTACAGTTATCCAAATGGAATGATTTTTTATTTGGAGTTAACTAGAGACATAGGCTACAAATTGTATAAAGGAATCGAATTTTGTTTTATCATGAGAAATAGTTTAAATTGTTGAGGTATGACCTTCCAAGTGCTAAACCAAATTAAATGGAATTTTGGTTATTCTTTAAGGAAATAAAGTGAGGCAAGAGAGGCAAAAGGAGCAAGAGCAAAGACAACCCTAAGCAAGTTTATAAGCAAGGATTTCAAGGTAGGTTACAGTTTTATAATTAAGTAATAGTCCATTAATGTTTTCTTTTAAATGATGGAAATAATTGATTTCAACTATTTTATGAATGCACATAATAACTCTTTAATGATTTGAAAAAATGTTGTGTTTGGTACAAGCATATTGTGTTGATGAATTATGAAAAGAATGTGAAAATAATTTTTCAAGAGATACTACGGTTGTAAAATCAAGTTTTGAAAATGTGCCTTTTTGGGCAACAAGTTTGCAAGATATGAAATACA
>JANQBM010000002.1:28899412-28917328 GCA_025594535.1 Erythroxylum domingense
TTATCTACTATGCATGTGCATATGTAAATGCATGCATATGCCACTGTTCACTAGCAATTGATGAGGGGATGTTACATGTAGTCCAAAGGTTAAGGGTGAACCAGTATAAATCGCAGTGTCATATTCTCTAACCTTTATCTCTTTAATTTCTTGTTATTAGAAGAATATATACTATTTTCGATTTTGTATCACTCAAACAAAATAAGTGCGTTGTTTTATAATCGTCTAAATCTTTCAATAAAATGAAGAAGTTTTTTAAAGATTACTATCTTAGACATTTTAACACAATTCACCCCTCTTGTTTATTTTACATATTATACGTGATTTCTATAATAACGAGTGATTTACATCAGTTGGTATTATAGTAAAGTTTCCAAGAAACATTGTTACAAAGTGAGGACAAAGATCCATGGCTAAATCACATGTTTTTATAGTTGAAGGTGCCTCAGTCACAAGACCTACTGCATTCAATGCTGAAGACTATCATTATTAGAAGGACAAAATGTGGCTCTTCATAAAATTCACACACATTGATCTTTAGGATACTTTGAAAGTGGTCCATATATTCCAATATACTATGAAGGGAAAACCATCTCTTGTGATCAATGGTTAGCTGATCAGAAAGCTCGTGTTCAATTAAATTCAAAGGCCAAGTTCTTTTTAAGTTGTGCTCTAAGCAGAAGTGAATATGATAAGGTTTATGGATGCGAATCTATAAAGGAAATGTGGGACACATTAGCCATTGCATATGAAGAAACAAACCAGGTGAAAGAATCTAAGATTGGTATTCTTGTTCATTAGTATGAGCTGCTCAAGATGGAAGATGACGAGTCTATTGATCAAATGTTTGGACAATTCCAAACAATAATTAATGGACTCAAAGCTCTAGGGAGAATCTACGATAGTCAAGATCAAATTAGAAAGATCCTCAAAGGTCTTCCAAAAAGATGGAGACCTAAAGTAACAACAATATAAGAGGCCAAGTATTTAAGAAGCTAAAGCTAGATGAATAGCTTGGTTCACTAAAAATCTATGAAGTAGAGCTTGATGCAGAAGATAAACCCAGAATGGACAAATCTATTGCATTGAAGGCTAGTCAGAAGAATCAAAAAATGCAAAAAAAATAGAAGCATGTCTTTAAAAGAATTAAAGACTGAAGGAACCTAGAATGATGATTCCAGTGAATCTGATCAAGATTTAAGTTAAGATGAAGACGAGCTATCTTTCATTTCAAGAAACATCAGAAGGAGTGAGAACTAGATCTAAGTTTAGGAGAGAGGCCAATGTAGCTTTTGTTTCTAAATTAGAACTTAATAAAATTGATGAAGCTCTTCAAGATGAAGGTTGGATTTTAGCTATGCAAAAGGAGTTAAATCAATTTACTCGGAATAAAGTCTGGTCTCTAGTCCCTAAACCTTCCAATAAATCTATCATAAGAAATAGATGGGTATTCAAAAATAAACTAGATGAATCAGGAAAGGTATCCAGTAACAAAGCTAGATTTGTAGCCTAAGGTTATAATCAACAAGAAGGAATAGACTATAATGAAACATATGCTCCTGTAGCTAGATTAGAAGCTATTAGGATCCTACTTGCATATGTTATTTTTCATGATATAAAACTGTTTCAAATAGATGTGAAAAGTACCTTTTTGAATGGTTTTATAGATGAAGAAGTTTATTTAAAACAAACTCCTGATTTTGAAGTCATCGATAAACCAAATTATATGTATAAAATTCATAAAACTTTGTATGGATTGAAACAAGCACCTTTTGCTTGGTATGATCGTCTTAGTTCTTTTTGATTAAGAATGACTTTATTAAAGGTCAAGTTGATAAAAATTTATTTCGGAAAGGAATTAAAAATGATTTTATTGTTTTGCAAATATACGTAGACGATATCATTTTTGGTGCAACTTCTAAAAAGTTATGTTCAAATTTTGAGATTCTTATGAAAAATGAATTTGAAATGACTATGATGGGTGAATTAAAGTTCTTTCTTGGTTTGCATATTAGACAAAATGAAGAAAAGATCTTTATTCATCAACAAAAGTATACCAAAGAATTTTTAGTCAAATATAAAATGTAAAGTGTTAAACCAATGTCAACTTTTATGCATCCTTCAATCGTCTTATCTAAGGATGAAGCTAGTAAGAAGATTGATGAAACTCTTTTTAAAGGAATTGTTGGTTCTTTGCTTTATCTAACTGCAAGCAAACCTAATATAATGTTTAGTGTTTGTTTGTGTGCAAGATTTCAAGAAAATCCTAGAGAATCTCATTATATTGCTGTTAAAAGAATATTGAGATACTCGGCAGGTTATACTAATCTTTGCTTAATGTATGAGAAAGGTAAAGATTTCAGGTAAATTAGCTACTGTGATGCTGATTATGTTGGAGATAGGATTGATAGAAAGAGTACAAGTGGAGGTTGTCACTTTCTTAATCATAATCTAATTTCTTGGATAAGCAAGAGGCAAAGTTCAATTGCTCTATCTACTGCAGAATCTGAATACATGTCAGCTGCAAGCTATTGTTCACAAATATTATGGATAAAGTATCAGTTAGAGGACTATTCTATCCTAGAAGATGAAATTCCAATCTTCTGTGACAACACAAGTGCTATCAATCTCTCAAAGAATCCAATACAACACTCAAGGGCAAAGCATATTGAAGTTAGACATCATTTATAAGAGATTATGTATAGAGAAGGATCATCAATCTACAATTTGTTGAGATGAATCAATAATGGGCTGATATCTTCACCAAACCCTTAACTAAAGACAGATTTAAGGAAATAAGATGAAATCTGAACATGGTAATGTTAAATGACCATTCGTTTGAAACTCTATGATCCAGACGATACGTCCTAATGAAGCAGAAAAGTCATAAGGAATAGTAACGGTAATTTTCACTCGGTAGTGTTAATTTTATGATTACTTATGGATCAGTCATAGACATTACAAACGGTAACTTTTTAAGAGTTTTTATAAAAAGAAATCTCTTAAAATTTTCAACACTCTACAGTCTAGAATTTTCTTAGTAACTGACCTACTTCAAAGTTCTATCAGAAAAGACGATTCAATCCTCTGATCTCTACATTAAATCTTTCTCATTTTCATTTCGTATCTTTCTCTCAATTGTTTCTATATACTAACCTCGCTTCTTTAAGAGAAATACATTTCTGTGTTTAGTGTTTATACATTACAAATTACAAATGTGTCGAAATCTCTTGTCTACAGGAGACTTGTTGATTTCACTACTCTAAAGGAAGATCGAACGGATATCGAACCTAAGATCAAAGCAGCTGGATGGGAAAATTTCTTCAATATCCGAGAACCAGTGTGTCTAAATGAAGTATATAAGTTCTGAAGAAATGCAAAGGTGGTAGGTAACACCTTGGTATCAGTGGCAGACAGATTGCCGATGATTGTTTCACAAGATTCTATTGTGAGGGCTAGTGAATGTCTAAATAAAGGAGCAAAACTGTGTAATAATACAAAGTGGATTGCTCAAAGTCACATAAATGAAGACAACATCAATCGACAACTATATGGATCGAGTAATCCAAGAATCAAGAAATCTTAAAATCTAATTCCGAAGGCTAGGGTTCTTCATTCAATTCTTCTTCACTGTATTTTATTAAGAGTGGGATCAAAGGATTTGGTGACAATGAATGATGAACATTGTCTATTTCATCTAGTCACACACCAATCTATTAATCTTCAGTTCTTGATTCTAACCTACATGATAAGGGGTAAGGAGGATTATCATCTGAAGAGTGGTTCGTTACCTTATGGTATGCTGTTAATAAGATTCTTCAAAGAATCTGGAATCCTACTTGATAGAGGAAACAAAGTAAAGCTGAATATTAAGAGTGTTATCAATACCTCTACTATTCGCAAAATAGGGATTAAGATTGAAGCTGAAATGGATAAAGATTTCATATCAACAGCACAATCTAAAAGGGAGCTTTCAATCAGAAGAAGTTAGAAAGAAGATGTTTCATCTAGTATGCAAGCAAAACCTCAATCAATCGGAAGAATCTCAATTGAGGTGGCAAAAGTTGAACAATCATCTTATAAGTCAATACGAGCTAAGACAATTCCTGAAAGGAAGGACAGTGTAAAGGTTCAACAACCAACTCATAAAGTGTGTTTAAAGAGGAAGACTGAGACTCTTCAATCAAAAAGACATGAGAAGTCTAGAAGGTCAACAAGATTGATGACCTTACGACAACAAGAATAGAAAAAGAAAAAAACTCTAATTCTTGGTCAAGTTTCTGAAAGTTCAAAGGAACAACAACAACAACAACATCTTACTAAAGCAATTGTCTCTATCCCTCAGACTCAATCAGAATAACCATCTGGAGAGATGGAGATAAAAAGGAAGTTATTATTTGAACAAAATAAGTCTCAACAACAACGCTTTTCCAAGTAGACAGAAGCACAAAGAAAGAAGAAGACGATTCAGAAAAAGAAGGTTGAAAAGTAACAACCAATTTGCAACCCTCCTCAACAAATGAAGAAAGAAGATTTAAAGATGAAGGTTATAGAATAATCAATACCTGATCTAAACAGAGGTTCAATTATCATCAGAGAACCTCTTAAATAGAAAGTTAAGGTTTAAGTTAAAGCTGTAATAGTAAACAATCAGACGATACATCTTCTTAGTCCTGAAGAAATAAGATTGTATGGTATTCTGCGAGATGAAAGGCATAACCATATCTATTGAAGATGACAAAAAATTCTTACACAATCTACCCAGTGACAAGTAGAACAACAATAAAGATTGTACTAGATGTACAACCTAGATGTACAACATTGGTAGACAGCAAAGACAAAGGAAAGAAGAAGAAATTTCCTGAGAAACAAGAAGATGATCTCACGGAAGAAGAAATTCGACTAGCTATGAAGAATATAGACGATGTATGTCGTGCAGTTCAACATGTAGGCGTCTATATTTCACATCACATACTAAGGACATCAGGAACTAACTTTGGCACATCAATTACAGATGAAAGTTTCAAGGTCGTTAGGACAATATCAGAAGGAAGATGTAAAAATATTACAATTGAAGGTATCAATTTCTACTTAGAAACCTTTGTGCATTTACTTATTCATTTTAAACCCTTGGGTTTCGTTACTTCTGTCAAAGATATCTTACACTTTCTAGGAAAACCATTTTTCAAACTATCCAAACTTGATGATCTTGACATTCCACACCAAACACAACCTTTCTAATTACCCTCCATCAAAATTATTGACTTAGACGATTCAATCAGAAAATCGTCTGTCTCTGAGTATCTTCATCCAATAAGTGAAAAGCTACAAGATTCAACTGATAATTCAGAGTTCTTAACGAATTTCATCACATGGACTGAAGTTAGTAAAAAGTAGAAGGAAGATCAGGAAGCCTTAGCTAAACATATTAAAGAAATTGATACTAAGGTTGATGGACTAAGTGACTAAATGGGGGATCTTCCTGAGGAAATAGCACTTCTACGTGTGACCATAGAAGAAAACTTCAAGACGATGTGCACTGATATTCAACATAAGTTCTCTGAAATCTTGAAGCATCTGAAATGATATTTTTTGATTATTAACAAATAGGGGGAGAATAGTAGAAAGGAAAGGAGAATTAGTATTAGAAATTTATTTTTCTTATATATGCATTGTATATATTGCATTATTCATCTAAATAAATATATTGTTTGTCTGAAAATTATTCATTTGAATATTATCATTATCCATCTGAATATCTTTTATCTTCTAATATTTTGATTATTTGTTATCATCAAAAAGGGGGAGATTGTTAAGTCAATAAGACTTCACTTTTTTTTATTGATTTTGATGAAAGTCAAATAATAATAATAAAAGAAGTGTGTGAACTGTTTTGATGAGTTTGTTAAGTGCACAGATAAATGTAAGTAGCACAAATCATAAAATCAAGATGATATTCAAAGACTTGACTAAGACAAAGTGTAAGACGGACCAGACGAAGTCACATGTCATAAAACAAAGCGAAGTCATAAGGCGAAGCGAAGTTGTAAGACGAAGCAAAGTGATAAGACAAAGCAAAGTCATAAGACGAAGTGAAGTCATAAGACGAAGCGAAGACATAAGACGAAGCATACAAATCAAATCAAGATGATATAACTGAAGAATAATCTACAACGTTAGTCAGTTAGTTAGTTGGAGTTGGTTACAGGACTCAACTAATAACTGATCTTTGAAGATTCTACAATCAGTTTTCTTAAGAAGACCATTGCAGAATTAAACTATAAATATCTTGGATTAGAAAAAGAAAGCATGTCATATTTAGAGAACCGGTAGATTTCAAATCTTTTTAGAAATCTTATTTGCAGTGGAAGCAATATATCCAAATCATCATGCCAATCTATACATGATATGGTAGAAGGATAATAATAAACATAAACCAGATAGTGATATTACCAACTTCTTTGCTACAACTTTAATTTCTCGCTGCGCTATCCTCTCCTTCTTCTTGTATCCAAAACCTTTTGCTTTTGAATCCTTTTCTTTGTCAATCTATCCCATCCTTGTTTTTATATCCTCAACCAATTTGATTTACGTCTTGTTCTTCCAGGACAACTTGGTTAACAAAATCCTTTGGTAGGAAAGGAGAAGAAATGTTTGGGGGAGATTTTTCTTCGAAGAAATGAACTAAAAATGAGACTCTTCTCATGCAAATTTTGTCTCACTCATGCATGAAAGGAGAGAGAGTCACACCATGCAAGAACACCTTTTTACACACTCAATTTCAGTTATGCATGGAATGGAAGAAGAGAATAGCATCCAATGCATCACTTCTTACTTTAACCAATCATAAAGTAGCCAATAAATGAGACTCTTCTCATTTATCTTTAAGATGGCTATATGAAAAGAATATTAACCTAAATATAACCTACCAATTTCGATTTTGGAAGATAGAAGAATGAAGATAGTCCATCCAATGCACATCTTTCTTCTTTAATCCAATGAATGGTAATAGGTTATATGCTAACATTAAAAGATAACCATTAAACCATTTAATGGTAGGTTCATAACTCCATTTAATGATGATAAACAATAATAAAGACCATATTTATTTGACAATTTAATGTCAAATGTGAAGCTACACAATCAGTCCATTAAAACCGAAATTACTACTCCTTTCTTTAAAAAATTTGTTTTAATATAATTAATCTAATCAACTACATTAAACCAAAGTCTAGCCCATTTCTAAATGAACATTTGGGCTTCTAATTAACCATTAATTAGTGCAAGCCTAACATTCAATTATGAGCTTCCAAAACCTCTATTTATATTTCTTACTTAGCTTGATAACCTTCCTTGAAGCCAAGTGGGGAATCTTATTTGACTTTGATAATTCAAGCTCCAATAAGCCTAGAATTAATTTAATCTCATTAAAATTAATTCTGGCTTATTAACTAAATGTCATTCCACTAAAGATAATTATTTGAACTCTTGAACTATTAAATATTATGAAAACACATATTTTATGTCCAATTGCAACCCTATTTAGAACCTTATTATAGCCATCTGCATAACAAAGGGTAAAATTAATGTTTTGCCCTTATGGTTGTTTTTCCTTCTAGATCTCCCGTTTTACTTTAATATGGTGATTAACACACAAGATCTCATCTCAGAGTTAAAACTTGATGGGTAGTTAGTCCTTCAAACTATTGGCGCTAGTTTAATCACCAAATCTCCTTAAAACTTCTAGAAGTGATGATATCACTATAAACTCTTTATTTGAGTGAATGTTCCCTGATACATGTTTCAAGTAATAATTCCAATAGGCAGAAACTGGATTAATACTCTGTAAAAATCCATTCCGACCATATCAAGAATTTTAATGAAACACATACAAGTTCACCACTCATGAAGATTGTGGTAATAAGCGAATGTTTAAGTTGTATGTGTTAAAATTAAAGTAACGACCCACTTTATTCTTAAAATATACTTAATTCTAGATTCATTTAATAATGCCATTATCGATAGTCAACTACTATGATGATATAAAACTCATCATTCTCTTGAAGTAAACTCCTTTACTTACACGGGGATAAATCGCAACACTAAAGTCTAAACCATAATCAAGCAACCAACTTGATTATTCAACTGTAAATCCATTAATTTAGATTCTAATAATATACATGTTTCCCATACATCTCTATGTATATGTATATTACTTATAAAGGAATCTTGGTACCTTATGACTATATATATAATGCTTATTAAAACCACACTCTTTTATTTTATTAATAATAAATATTTCCATTACCAAACTGTAACTGAAGAAGATTAAGGTACATGTAAATACACTTTATTTCCAGGGCACTATATTTATATAACTCCAACAATCTTCCACTTGCCCTAGAGCAAGTTTGGCATATCCCTCATTCCCATCCCTGCTAGGTGCCCTCAAAAAGTTTTTGAGACAGCGTCTTCGTAAACGGATCAATAATGTTTTGCTCCGTGGGAATCTTTACCACATCCACCTCTCCACATTGTATTATCTCCCATATGAGATGATACTTTCACTCAATATGTTTAGCATCTTTGTGATTCTGAGGTTATTTAGAAGCCACTACCCTACTATTATCACAATAAAGTATAATGGCTTTTTCTGCCCCTGGAAATACCTTCAAATCATTTATGAACTTTCGTAGCCAGACTGCTTCCTTAGCTACTTCACAAATAGCAATATACTCAGCCTTTATAGTCAAATCAGCAATACAAGATTGCTTGACACTCCTCCAGACTATGACTCCACATTCTAAAGTAAATATAGAACCAGAAGTTGATTTCCTTGAATCAACATTTGATTGGAAATCAGAATCTGTATATCCTACCGGAATAAGATTACTTCCAGAGTAAACAAGCTTTAAGTTCTTCGTCTTACGAAGATATTTAAGTATACACTTAACCGCAGTACAATTTTCCATTCTTGGATTGGACTAAAATTTGCTTACCAGTCCTACTGTATAATAGATATTTGGTCTAGTACAAAGCATTGCATACATCAAACTTCCAACTATCGAAGCATATGGAATGTTACGCATACGTTCAACCTCCTCTTGAGTTTTAGGTGCTTGTTCCTTTGAAAGTTTGATTCCATGTCTAGTAGGTGTGAAACCCCTTTTAGAATCTTGCATGGTGAACTTATTGAGAATATTCTCAATGTAGGTTAACTGAGACAAGGGTATCTGTTTGTTCTTACGATCCTTTATAAGTTTGATCCCTAGAACATAGTAAACCTCTTCCAAATCCTTTATTGAAAACTGTTCATTCAACCATCCCTTAACCATAGATAACATTCCCACATCATTCCCAATGAGCAGAATGTCATCAACATACAGCATTAGGAAAGTAATCTTACCTTCTTGTATTCTTTTATAAACACAAAGCTCATCTAGGTTTTGTATAAACCCATGGGTTTTGATAGACTTATCAAACCTAATGTTCTAAGACCTAGATGCTTACTTAAGTCCATAAATGGACCTTTACAACTTGCATACCTTATGCTCATTTCCTGGCTCAATGAAACCTTCTGGTTGGGCCATATAAATGATCTCTTCAAGATCCCTATTAAGAAATGTGGTTTGAAATCCATTTTCCATATTTCATAATCGAAATAGGTTGCTATGGCCAAAAGAATCCTAATGGACTTAAGCATGGCAATCGGAGAAAAAGTCTCCTCATAGTCTATACCCTCTTTTTGAGTATAGCCTTTAGCTACCAATCTAGCTTTAAAGGTCTCTAACTTTCCATCCGATCCTTTTTTCCTTTTGTAGAACCATTTACACCCTATGGCTTTTATACCTGGTGGTAGATCTACAAGGACCTAGACTTCATTAGTGTACATGGAATATATTTCTGATTCCATCGCCTTGAGCCATTTTTCGGCATCAACATCATTAATAGCCTGAGTATACATAATATGATCCGTTTCTTCTTGGTCCAAGATGGCAATTAAGCCTTCTCCTAGACCTAGATACCTGTCTGGCTATCTTACAACCCTCCCACTACGTCTAGCACAACTTGATGTTCAGGTTGCACTTCCAATTCAACTTTTGAATGCATTTCGACATCTCATTATGTTATATCCATATCAACTCTAGGTTTGGATGAAATAGCTAACTCCTTTAGTACTACTTCACTTATTCCTTTGTGATTTCTTATAAACTCTTCCTCTAAGAAGGTCACATTTGTCGACAGAAATACCTTCCTATCCTGAGGACTATAAAAATAGTACCCTCAAGTTCCCGTAGGATATCCTACAAATAAACATACTTCTGACCTTGGTTCCATCTTTGTGGATTTAGACTTTAGAACATGGGCTAGGCAGCCCTAAGTCCTTAAGTGCCTCAATGAAGGTTCTCAGCCAGTCCACAACTCCCTAGATGTTTTATGCACCAATTTGGATGGAGCAAAGTTAAGAAGATATGTTGCCGTTTGTATGGCATATCCTCAAAACAATTCTGGAAGGATAGCATAAGACATCATTGATCTTACCATTTCTAATAAAGTCCTATTTCTCCTCTCAGCTACACAATTCTGTTGAGGTGTTAGAGGAGCTAACAAATTGGAAACAATTCCATTTTCAATTAAATATTTCTGGAACTCTCCAGATAGGTACTCACCACTTCGATCCAATCGAAGTTGTTTTAATGGCTTGCCTAGTTGCTTCTCAGCTTCAGCTTTAAATTCTTTGAACTTATCAAAGGTTTCACTCTTTTTTTGCATCAAATACAAATAGCCATTTCTTGAGTAATCGTATATAAAAGTTATGAAATATTCATAATCTCCTTTAGATTGTACGTTCATGGGCCCACACATATCAGTATGTACCAGGTCCAACGTGGATTCAGATCTGTTTCCTTTAGAAGGAAATCAGGCTTTGGTCAGTTTGCCTTTAATACAAGATTCACAGATGGGTAATGGATCACTATCTAATCCCATAAAAATCCTATCCTTTACTAACCTGTCAAGTCTTTTCTTATTGATATCACCCATTCTTAAGTGCCACAGATATTTTGAATGAATGATAGAGTCATTGGATTGTCTTGGTTTTATCAATTTTGTGGTGTTTAGTGAGCCTGACATAGGTTCTATAAAGAACAATCCTTGTTTAATTTTCTCATCACAAATAAAATCCTTATTTTCATATATTGAAACAACTTTTCCAAAAATATAAGGAATAACTAGATTTTATTAGACAAAAATCAAAAATCATGTTCCTTATAATCACTGACATATAATAAACATCCTCCAAATATAACCTAGGACCACTAGGAAAGTCCAAGATAACTACTCCCACTGATTCTGCTGAAACATAGGAACCATCTGCTATCTTGAATTGAAATTGGCCTTTAGGTAGTCTTCTCCTTTGCTAGAACCCCTACAACGAATTGCAAACGTGGTTAATGGCTCCTGAATCTAATGTCCAAGAAACAAATAAATCTGCCATATTTCTAATTCCTAACAAACTTAGGAAAACCATACCTTGTTTGCTTTTGAGGGACTCTGTTGGACCCCGAAATTTTTGGTGATTAGGCATGAGTAAAGAAAAAAAAAAGAATTCTTGAATTAGAAATGATAGACAAGATTAAGGTAGTGAATGTAGTAAGTTGATGATGAATATATGTGTATATTCTGTTATTAATGTTCATAATCAATCATGGACTATAATTTTTATGGACGATATTGAGTTGAAATGGAGTTGAGAATGAGGAGTAAATGAAGTGGAAAAGTGATCTTTGTACAAGTTATGTTAGGTGTAAAATCTGGAAAGTTTGAAGATTATTGACTGAAAATTTTTCATTGAGTCTACTTTAGTATTTTAGCCCTCAATTTATCCAAATAAGATGATTCTTGATTTGGATTAAACTAGAGACATATGACTATATTTTTCATAAAGACTTCAAATTCAAATTCTGTCCTTAAGAGTCTTCAAATCTAACCTGAAGTTGAAAAACTGAGTTTGCTTCTGTGGAAATTTGTCGCAACAAACTCCTTGCTTCACCGTGGAAAACTTGAATGGAATGTTAAAGGATAAATGTAAAGTATGATTGATGAATTTTGAGTAAATCAAGTTAATTTAAAGGTACAAACCTGATTGCAAAATGGTAGTATACAAAATCTGATGTTGAATGGTTAAGAAATTTGAATAAGGTTACATACCCAGGAAAAGTTAATTGAGCATGCATTGAAAATGATATATGTATATATGTGCACAAATGAATATGCATTTCATTGATCAAATTTGTAATATGAAGTATATGATTTTAGAAGATCAAGTCAGACACCATTCATACATTGTTGGACCATCCATGCAATAGCATATATTGGAGCATACTGTGAGTCAACCTAGATGATTCCACTATGATTGATTTTATTTTTGTTTAATTCCTATTTATTGAATTGATAATGACTTGATTATGATGATTTTGAACATTAATTTTCTAAGGAGTTTGATATTTAGGAATGTATTGGAAGTGTTCTATTTGCATCTGAGTTCTGGCTGATATCTCAATACTCAACGAAAGCTGAATGCCGGAATGAGGTCCAATGAATTTAAGATTCTGTCTGTGCATCATAAGTAAATTTTTTTGATGGCATATTATGTTATTTGATGCATTTCATAAAATGCATGTTCAAATAAAGGTGTTATGATTAAAGTAGCCAGTCTGAAAGAGCTTTAAGTTCAGAATTCTACAGATAGAGCTTTGCTTTGTGATTTCTGTATCTGATGAGCCCAATGGGCCAGTATTTATATCTGTATCTGAAAGGTGCCCGGTCACAACAAATAATAACAAATATGAAGTCTCATATCTACATTTGCATATTTATGATTATGACTTATATGATTATGAATCCAATTATGATATTGTGATGATAAAGTGATATGCCATTGGTTATAATATGATTGATTGGGTTAGACATGTTCTGAAAGAATGTATATGAAATGTGAGTCATACATTATGCCTTGTTTTAAGTGGGATCATTGATGATGGTTCACTCACTGAGTTTGTAAAACTCATCAAAAATTACAATGTGACTTTTCAGGTACGAGACAAGAGACCTAGATTTCTAAGATTCTCTAAAAGAATATTTTGTATTAAGATATGGGTCAAAGGTCTGTCAGTTGGTATCTAAGAAGTTGTAGTTATTTTTATGTAGTTTACTTATGTCATGTAGAATTATGTATAAAGGGTTGTAAACTTTCACACATTTTGGTAATGTACATATTTTTTTAAAAGGAAGTACTATTACAATGTATATTTTGTTGATGAACGAAATGAGGAGTTAAGTTTTTAAGTATTGTGTTATTTTATTTGATGCCATATAGTGATTGCTCTAACATGCCATTGTCATAGGATACATACTTGAATGTCCTTTGGATGTTCGAGTATCTACTTTATGGTAGTAGGACGTTATAGATTACGTATCTTATTTAAGATTCTAAAAATGGTTTACATAAAAACAATCCAATAGAGCATTTACAATACCCAATTCACTAAGCACAAAATAATGTAAAAAATCCTTAAAAGAGGGGAAGAACAATATCCACAAAGACAATCTGTTTATATGAGCTCTTCAGCATTAAATTCTCCTCCAAACCAGTTTAGGGAAGCTTAACCATCTATAGGTGTCTTAAAAGAGTAGATTTCTTTCCTTCACCAAATCCAAAGTTGATTCCCTTTTATTTGCCATCATAATGTTCTATTTATATGAAAAATTAGGTTTTTTGGGTATACATATGATTTGACATATGGCTATGTATCAAACTATATAAATCAAAAAAATGTGAACTCGTGAAAATACATGGTTGGATTCACAACTGTGTACCTAATCGTCTAAGTCAAAAAATATCTTCCAAATCTTTACATGGCCATATAAGTGTATACACGATCGTATATTTAGAAAGTTTTGCATACACAACCAAATAAGTATATACACAGTCGTGTATCTCCCAAGTTTTGCTAAAAATTTGTTCTTCTTGTAATTTCTTGTCCAATCCTCATTTTAATCCATCTCCTTCTTCTTCCAAAAGGATAATTAAGTTTGGATATCAATAAGTTGGCTCAAGGAGTATGCTCGTAATTCATTTTAGCTCTTATGCTTCCCAATTGTACTTAAAATCAAATATAAATTGAAATGAAAGAATTTCTCAACAATAATCACCAAGTTTTAAGAAGTGAATGTATAAACAATTAAGCACACATAAAATTACTCAACATTTAGCTTTTGACTGTTATTGGGCAAAATAACAAAATCAAAGTCACAAACAAAACACTTTCACAATTTCCATATTTTCTAAGAATAGATAGCCATAAGTGAAGAGAAATAACTTTCAAAATCATAGCAATAACTAAACATTAAATTCCTCCACTCATAATTAATCAACAATCATCAACTTTAGAAACTGAGCAATCTAGTGAAAAACTTGGACAAAGTGTGTTTAAATAACATTGATCCATAGGTACACTCTTACACCATTCATGATCAAGACATTCCATAACTTTGCATATCATTTCATTTCTCCACCATTAAGATTCTCATGCATAATCTTGAATATAAGGACTTTTAAGGTTGCAATATGGGGAAAGGTTAAGGTGAGATGTATTTGGGTAATGTAGCATAAAAGCTATCAAAGCTAGTAAAGAAAAGGTATCATCTATATAACATCAAGCATAAAAACCAATATTCACTCAAAACTATGAATGTAAAAACTATGTTTCATAGCTCAAGTTCAAGCTCTCACACTGCAAACCATATAAAGCATAACCAATTAGATGGAATCACTCATAGAATTGATAACAAACAATACATTATAACCATAATTGGTGATTCCTCAAAACAACACTTACCTCATATGCATCATACTCAAATCACCTATTCCATATAACTATAAGAGCAAAAACTAATTATAAATAACTTTGCATACATTTACTCCTTGATACTTTTATCTAAATAATTTTTCTTCTTTTTATTTTTTATTTTTAATTTTTTAATAATAATTGAAAGAAGCTACATCAACATTAGAACTCATTGATAAGACAAAAAATGACATCCTAGCAGTTACAACCAACCCATATATATGCACACCCCCTTACTTATACTTTTTTGCATCTACAATCATCAAAAATTATCAAATGCTCCATTAGCTTTAAGGTTTAGGCGTATGACATTTGGTAAGGTTTAAGGCATGTAATATGGATAACATAAAAAAATAAAAGGCAAATAAAGCTTAAGGGGGCTTAACAAGGAAAATTCACATCAATGGGTAAGCTATTTGGCTACTATAGCCATGAAACAAAGGATGCCTATATTTTCCTATTAATGAATTTGATAAAAATGTGGTCTTGAATAGAAAATTAAAGTAAAATTATGATTTACATGTCATGAAGGTCACACATAGACAAAATATAAAGGGACTAATATCGATATGTCGGTCTATAAAGGCTCAAAATCTTACTAGCTTATGTTTACTACTAGTCACTATTATTCTAAAGATGACGTATATTGACTAATCAAAAGAGTAAGAGTACATGCTTAAGTAACCATGAATTTCTTTAGCCAATTCACTCTCTAGTCTTAGAAACAATAGGAAAAGAGAAAATTTTCACTTGATTGTTTAATTTTGATGAAACCTAAGAAACACACATAAGCAACAAACAAGCACTAAAAAACGTGCATAAAAGAAAAGATCTCCACCCTCACACTTAAAACTTACATTGTCTCCAATTTAATATGAAATATAAGAAATGGAGCATTTAACATAAGTACGAATGCGAGAATCTAATAAAAAGAAATAGACTACCCTTAGGTTGTCTACCAAATAGTTCCTAAATGTCACTCAATCTTCATAACGAGGGTTTTCTAACCCTATCACTTCAACATTTTCCACTTAGAATCCTTTATAAAAGGGTTTCAATCGATGACCATTGATCTTGAACTACTTGTTCATCTGTAGGATTTTAATTTCAATTGTGCCATGTGGAAACACATTAGTAACGATAAAAGGTCCAATCCAACGGGAATGTAATTTACCTGGGAAAAGCTTCCTTCGTGAATGATAGAGAAATTTTTGTCCAATAACTAAATTCTTTCTAGCAATCATCTTATCATGAAATAACTTAGTTTTTTCCTTATAAATTTCTATATTCTCGTAAGAGTCAAGCCTAAGCTCTTCCAATTCTTGTAGTTGCAATTTCCTTTGTTCATCCTCTTTGTCCATCTTCGTATTGCATTACTTGATTGCCAAAAAAGCTTTATGTTCAATTTCCACTAGAAGATGATAAGTCTTTTCATAAATTAGTCAATATTGAGACAAGCCAATCAGTGTTTTGTATTTGGTTCTATATGCCTAAAGAGCATCATTAAGTTATTGGCTCCAATCTTTACAATTTGGGCTCACCATTTTCTTAATGATTGAATTGATTTCCCTATTTAACACTTGTTTTTCCCATTTATCTGTGGAAGGTAGGCTGTAGACACCTTATGAGTGACATAGTACTTCTTTAAAAGATATCTCAGTAATAGATTGCAAAAAATGAGTACTCTTGTCGCTAATTAATGCTCGCGGTGTTCCAAACCTAGCAAAAATGATAGACTTGACAAATTTTGCAAAAAATTCAAAATCATCAATCCTAGTAGCTTTAGCTTCCACCCATTTAGAAATATAATCCATAGCCAATAAAATGTAAACAAAATCGAAAGAAGAAGGTAATGTTACCATAAATTTAATGACCTATACATCAAAAATATCACATGTAAGGATTGGAGATAAAGGTATTTGATCTCTATGGGATAAATTACCTTGTTTCTGACATTATTCACATGCCTTGTGTTGGTTGCTAAGTTTTAATCTTATTAAAACCCTCAACTATCGCAAGTGCACGGGTTGTGAATTGTAGTAAAAAAGGGGTCGATCTTACAAGGAGGTGTGAACTAATCTAATCCTAATTTCTCTAAAACTTAGAAAATTAATAAAAATGAAAATAAAAATAAAATAGAAAAGTAAACTTGAGAATATGACTGTCAGAAAATTAACTTGTAAAAATAACATAAAAAAATTGAAGTTGAGCAACACAAAAGTCACAATTGAAAATTAACCAAGAGAATTAACCAATTATGAAAGAAGGGATTTAGCCTATCATCAATGCTAATCTAGTCACTGATGTCTTAATATGGTGTCAGTTTTAGACTATCTAGGGGTGGGTTGCTCTCTATTGAGTTATAATCACTAAGCCTTAATTGATAATCCCTAATTAAATATAGTAACTAAAATTGTAATCTCTCAATTAATGATCAACCCACATCCTAATTAGTTTTTAAGTGTTCTAATGAATAATCGGGTCCTCACATGGGATCTCTCTCTATACAAATTTTCTATTTGCTTAATCACATGGTCTATTGAGTCTCTTAACTCTTATTAATCCAACCTAATCATTTTTGTTCGGTTCACCCTCTCAGTTTATTAACAAAATATGGAAGCACCATAATTAATGTAACACCCCACTCCCGCAAGACCCGAACCCGACATCTTTGATGATATCCGAGTCCGTGCCCCGCGAGGGTGGCGTGCTAATGCACTCAATCATTCAAAAGTCGGTATAATTTTTTTTAAAACCAAAAACATGATACGCAACAATCCATAACCAAATCGGGCCCAATTTATTTCATAACCATTTTGAATCAACACAAATGTTCACAATAGCCATTAGGGCCCTTTCACATGTCCAAATACACTTTAGTTGCTTCGAAATACAAATTTATACAAAAAGTGCGGAAGAAACAATTCAATACAATTTAAGAACATGAAATGCAGACGCGAACTGATCCCGACCTCTATCCTTCACTTGTATGCTGTAGGTATACTCC